>WJFA01002235.1:0-16855 GCA_009870155.1 Pseudobourletiella spinata | reverse complement strand
TCCACCAAAATCATCCTCTACCGCAATTGTCTGTGATAATGTCCAATTCGGAACTATCCCTGGTAGATCATTCCCAATTCCTTTTAAAGGAGTTACTTCCTCCTCCTCCATCACCGCACTTCTCACCCCTCCGGCTCGAGAGTAGAGGCAAAGGAGCGACTGTTAAAAAACGACCAACTCCTCACTTTTTAATAAGTCCATCCGTTATTTCCGCAGAGTAGGGATGAGAGTCTACCACTCTGATTTACTTCACTTGTTTACTTCAATCACAACTGCCATCGTATGATGAGCGTCAGCGTCAGCGTATGACAAGCTAAGATGCCGACACGGCGGATGGGTCAAGGAGTGACAAAGACTTTTTAAACTTTTACCCCCATAATCCCTTGTCTTTCCACTACAAACTTGAGCTGTCATCAACTTCAGGCTTCATAACTGATCCAAAATGTAACTCTATAGAGTTTGTGACGCAAATAGGGGAAACATTTCTATGAACAGCAAGCAGAAAGCTACACGTTTCTTACAGCTGGACACTGGGGCTTATTGGACAGGGGGTTGGGAAAGGCTGGGGGAAATGACTCAGAATTGTGTGTGTGTGTGCGTGATTGAGTGTGAGGGTGTGTGCGTATGGTGTGTGACTGTGAGGGTGTGCGCGAGTGCATCCGTGTTCGTGTGAGCATGAGGGTGAGTGCGAGTGTGTGCGTAATTGCTTGTGTGTGTGTTGTGTGTGTGCGTGTGTGTGTGCGTGTGTGTGTGCGTGTGTGTGTGTGCGTGTGTGTGTGTGTGTGTGTGTGTTGTGTTAGTGCGTGAGCCGCCATCGGGTTGAAGACAGTTTGAGCAGGGCAGTGTCAATCCGGTTAGGGAAAACACGGCTCCCGGCCAACGCATGTACACAGAGGAAGGGGAAGGCACAGGAGAGGATATTGGATTACGGATTAAGGTTATCGGAAGAACGGTAACGAGTTGACGACACTGTTTTGTTGATTCTACTTACCAGCCGTCAGTTGGCCTGTGGGAGTCCCAAAAGCCTGGAGTTTCCCCCCCTCCTCTCTTTACCCGTCTCTTCGCTCACAGAGAGGCAAACCCCGTCCTTAAGCCGCCCACTACCTCATCATACAGTTTGGGAAGATGTGAATGTCGAGGCAGCCCTGGTGGAGTCCCCCGAGGAATGTGACTTCCATTCCGCCGACTTACTTCCCCATACGCACTGCTGGCAATGACTAACTCTGTGAACCCCCTCGTCCGCTTTCCAATTCGGTGACAGCTAATCATATACTGAGACTCAAGATGTACCCAAGACTTTTGAAGTTGACTTTCCATATGAAACTTACTGAGAACGGTGCGTATGTGTGTGCATGTGTGTGTGTGTATAGGATTCACAAAGCCAATTTCTTTGCCCTTGGCTGACAAGGAGGAAATGAAGGCTCTGTCTCTCTCTCTCTCTCTCCACTTATCCTCCTCCTCCTCCTCCTTTTCCACCTCCTCCAGGAAAACTTGGAGTTGCAGGCTGAATACAAAATAGGGACAAAGTCGATTATGGTATATTAATGAGGATGGAACCCTGTACATTTGAAATTCCATGGGAAAAGACAAGAAAAAATTACACATTTTTTCTACCCCGTATTTTTACAACATTTTTACACCGAATTTTCCGCGAGCTCTCCACCACAGGGTGTAGACCCAGTGAAGAGTTGGCCAAGAAGAAATGAACTCAGACGGAGAAATTATTAATGGGGGCGGAGAAGGTATATGGTGGCAGCCGGAGACGCGACGGGGTGATAAATAACTTTGGGTGTGAATAGCAAATCAGGAGGTATTCAAATATTTAAGAATGGCTTGATTTACGCGCCAAATTTCGTCCAGGGTCTGTGTGTGCCGTGAGGTGGAAATTTCCTGGGGGCGGCACTCCGCTCTGGACGGACCGGTTGAGAGACTGGACTGGGCTGATAGTTTCACAAATCCGGCCAAGAGTTATGGGAATTTTATGCCTGCACCCAAATGCATTCAGCCGTGAGCCGTAGCCGTCGTCATCGTCGTCGTCGTCGTCGTCCCGTCTTGACTCATCTGTCTGTTAGCGAAGTGCGAGGGACTCGTAATGCAAAAGAGTCAAGAAGTCTTGCCTCGTTTACAGCGTGCGCGGAACTGATTACATTATAGGCACTCTGATGCTCCTTCAACTGCAATCCTTCCTAAGGCTAATCTTGTGGCGTCCAAAAATCCTCGTGGAAGACATCCCAGTAGCACATATGCAACTAATGGTGCCACTCAAACTGCAGAGTAGTATTGGACCATCTACATATTGCCACTTCATTGCACATTGCTATGGTAATTATGTAGTCAATAAGCGAGCAAATGGGGCTCCGCTGTGCATTCGCGGCTACAAGAAAGAACACCATCGGTTCACATCACATCGACGGCATTGCTGCTGAGTCGACTCTTGTCAAAAAAAAGTATGGGCTAAATTGAGCTGTTCCACAAGTGTTTGTTTGTCTCACGGAGGGTCAGACATGAACCTGCGTATGGAGAAGGGTGGACGACAGCGTAGCGCACTGTTGGTGCTCTCGGGTGAGTTGTAACAACGGCGGATGCTCCTGAAAAGTGGCAGATGTTCAAGAGAGTATAACCTTGTCGCAATAATGCTCCCCGTGTTGTTGTCACATATGAACCCAGGAGTGGGATCATCATGACGTGAGTGTTTGTTTACTCTCGCTTTTTCCTCCATATGCGGAGGGGACGTCATGGGATGGGGAAGTCATCCGTCATTTTTCGACAGTGGGGCTACCCTCATTGAGGACTCAAAGTGTGCAATTACACGCGGCGAGCCGGTCTTTAATTCAGATGAATAAATGGAATCCATTTGGGAAAAGTTGTACGAGTGACTACATGCCGAATTGGGTTGAGAAAATCAAAGATTTCCGGCGAGCACACCGCCGCATTTGCTCTGAAAGACGTGCACACATGCCTCTGCTTGAAGTGTGCCTCAAGGCGTGGATTACAAAGTATGTATTAGAAGTGCATTTGAGTCTGCAAGGGAGGAAAGAATTGGAGTCGAGATTGCCCTTTTGTACCACCATTCGTTCAAGTGACAGTCGACCCGGCACAGTTGGAATGCATGTATTTAGCACATTCCCACTACTTTGATTCCTTCGGCGGCGGAACAATGAATGCGGAATGGGTGAATGTTTTTTGCAGGAAGCGGAAGATAAGGCATCACATTGACTGCGAGGAAGTCAGGAACGGTTGAAATGGCAGGGACAATTACTCCTGTAAATGTTGCATCTTGTAGCGGTTGGGAATGACATCTGGGATTAGTCGCTCCGCTATATAGCATGCAAAAGAAAAGTATCCCGTGTGTTATCCCATTTGCACAATGCACCTTGGTGGCGTAATGGGAGCCGTCGTTCAAATTAATCATTTTTTTTTTGTTTTAAAAGCTCCACTTTGACAATAGTGCAGTTGGGAGAGGTGACGGGAGAAAGTTTCCCCGTCGAGCCATCAATATAAGGGCAATGGATCTGTGGGAGAGGAGCAGCAGTTGCAATCGAACTGGAGCTCCAACACATCACGTGTAAATAATGCTTGAAAACATGGGACTTTTGGTGAGAGAATTTTTTGGGAAATTTTTGAGTTGATTTCAAATTTCATATCCCATGTGATTTTGATTTTTTTTATTACAGTTCCTACTTCTCACCTTTTCCCTCGTGGCCATAGCAGAGCCCGGTTATCTGGGCGGAGGGCATGGAGGGGGTTATGGAGGAGGGGGTGGACACGGTGGTGGAGGTGGCTACGGTGGGGGAGGCCATGGGGGAGGTAGCTATGGAGGCGGCGGATTAGGCAGCTATGGAGGTGGTGGAGGCGGCTATGGCGGTGGAGGATACGGTGGTGGGGGCGGCGGTGGCTACGGGGGTGGGGGCAAAGGTGGCGGAGGAGGATACGGAGGTTATGGGGGTGGCGGGAAAGGAGGGGGTGGTTACGGTGGTGGTGGCGGATACGGAGGTGGAGGAGGCAGTGGTGGATACGGGGGTGGAGGAGGGGGTTACGGAGGTGGTGGAGGATACGGAGGCTACGGAGGTGGTGGCGGAGGAGGTAAAGGGAGCGGTGGGTACGGCGGTGGCGGATACGGGGGTGGAGGCAGTGGAGGATATGGAGGCTACGGGGGTGGCGGTGGAGGGGGTAAAGGGGGTGGTGGATACAGCGGTGGGTGTTACAGTGGCTATGGGCGCAGAAGATGAAGATACGGCAGAAGCAGTCACAAGGCCAATCCACATGAATAACGTGGCTCAATATTTTTGTTTGTAAATTCAAGACTGACGATATTCATTCGGCCGATATACTACTCATATCATTTTACTGCACAGATAAACGGAACGTCACAAATTGAAGTTGACACACAACTTTCCACCTAATACTCAAGTCATAACCGGTAGCGTTTGATTGTGAAGTTTTGTGGAGAATAACTGACGAACCTGAATTTGTTTCCTGATTCGACATGCGTGCTGCAGTGGCTACTTTGATTATTAGTACCATTGAACATAATGAATGTATCAACAATATTAGATTTACCTACTTACGTTATTAACACAAAGTGTAAATTACTCTTGTGTGTAGTTTACAGTATTGCACATTTATGTGAACTCCGATTGTGCTCTCAAGGAATAAACTGTGTGATACCTCATTAGCTCCTACTATTTGTAAACCACGGTCGTAAAGTTACATTTATTTCTGATCGAAGCTCGTATCCAAAATACGATGGACTCGAAGAGGAGGCTAATGATTGCCATAGCCCACAAAACCCCGGTAGCCACAAATACCATTCGCAATACGGACAGTTTGAGTGGCTCACTGCCGCTCCCCCAGTTAATGACACTCAAACCGCGGGAGCCCTTGAACAAAACTCCCATGAAATTCGCCTTCCCCAAATTGCTGCCACCTTGACTGTCCTCTATTTTCCGAGTGACTCGTTTATATGTGAGTACTGTGAGTAGTCTTGCATTGTAATCCTGGACCCTCTTCCACAAGCCACCCTCGGTGAATCTAAGGAGCGTATCCTCAGCTAGGGTTGCCAACCATGGCCCTGTAATTACAAGTGGTATGCGCTGGACAAACAAGCCGAGTCGGGGCCCTTCCACCACTGCCCGTCGTTTTCCAATGAGTTGGAGAAGCGTTGTGTACAGCCTCGTATACTCCTCCAGACCGATGTAAACGTGAGAAGGTGGCAGGCGGACTTCTTCGACGGCCAGGTTTCCGATCGTCTGGCCCACAATGAGATCTGATAGTTTTTTGTGCGTAAATTTCACCTTCTTACAGAATTTTCTCAACCTCGAACGTTGCAATCCTTTATCTTGATCGCCAGATTTGAATTTTTCCTGGATTTCGGCTGCAGTGGTGTGGAGGACGGACTTTATTGTATAGTTCGTGTCGTGGGCGGCCTGGTTGGTGAACACAAATCTTGGAATACGAATGATGTCCTCCAAGGTTTCGGGCACTGTTGGAACAGTGACTGATGCGAGAAGAGAGCACAGAGCTCCGCGGTACTCATTACTAATGAGCATGGCGATCTGGGCCCAGATGAATAGGAGCAAAGCGGCATGAATGTTAAATAATTTTACTGCATATCTTTTTGTACTTAGGTCTTGCTCGATGAGATAGCCGTAGACGAGGACAGCTAGAGCTATGGGAGTTTCGAAGTGGAAGCTTCTTTCCGTGGTGATAATGATAGTCCATAGAGAGAGGATAACTAGTGCGGATGCTGCGACTGTGCTCACCCAAAGTCGCCAATCCAATGCCCCGATGAAGGCCATCAACTGGAGATCATCTTCATGCCAGATCAGACAGGTGGTAAAATATCTGTCGTCACTCCCTGACTTCATCCAACTCATCCGTGCAAGGTTGTGGGAAGTTAACATCTCCTTTATTAAGTGAGAGTCGGTGATATACCCAATTCGGATCTTCGCCCTCGTCGGGAGTTCCTTCCGATTTTCTGCCGTAGTTGGTGTGAAGTTAAACCGTTTCTCCAACAATAGAACGAGACAGTTTTGTATGCACAGTGTTTTGTATTCATCTTCTCTGTAGGAGAGGCGGTCACAGTCCTTTCGAGCGAAGACATTAGTTATGTGGACGGCACTATGATGCATGTTGCGATGCAAGTCGATCCATTTGTCGGACAAGCCAACAAAACTTGTAGCGGGGTTTACTTTTTGAACTGCACCGCTCTCATCGCCTGAAAAACTGATGAGATACATAATTTTGAACTCATCAACCACGATAAATTTTACAGCCATTCCTTCAGAAAAAGATTGACAAAGCTGCGGCAAGCGCTGTAGTGTTGAAGAACTTTTAGTACTATTGACAAAAATGAGGATAAAATGAGGATTTTCGGACATGAAACGAAAGTGATTCTCCAGAAAATGGACGAATGAGTCTTCTTCCGATGATTCCGCCTGCGGTGGTAAGTAGAACTGGGCATGACATCCTGTGGGGAAGCGTAAACTTAGGAATCTATTCGTGATGGTAGAAACTTCTCCATCGTCAGATGTGCTATTCTCCAGAGTTCCGGTACTGGTGGACGTAATGTATGTACCGCTAAAATTGCCCTGGTCATAGAGTCTGATGATTGAAGTGGTGTCATCGCCGGTAGAGGGATGGTGATATTCCTTACTGACTAGCTGAATCGTACATTGGCTGAAAACCGAGAGAAAAATTCGTAGCTCAGCTTGATCGGTATTTGAAGCTAAATTTATTTTCATGGAACTGTCTGTTTTTGCTGAGCCAATGATAAGATGGATGAGAACCAACGACCACTTGCTTCCCATTTTGGTTGTCGAATACTGTATCCGGAAAATTTAGTTAAACCCCTGCAAGGCTATTGATTCTTTCGGAAGTTTAATATTAAACTACGGCAGCTTTGGTACTCAAGATATCATTTATTCAAAAGATAATGTGTGGTGTAGTGTGAAGAAGAAACAAATAATGTTAGCTTTGCTCTCTTAAGTTACCTGGTGTTAAATTGTTACTAGGTGTGACATTAGATACGGTTAGATCCACGAATCAAATAGAAAGTTATAGATTTCTTCAAGTGGGTTACAAACAGTGATAGCATAAGCCCGAGGAGTAGTGATTCAGAAATTATTTCAGAACGCAGCTAGTGGATAGACGGAAATAAAGAATCAAGTAAATTTACGTTACTTCTCTAGTGTCTCTCTTGCCATGACATTGTATAACTCGATGTTGATGGACGAATATGTTCTCCCAGTATTTCTTAGGCGGATTCAACTATATATTACGGAAGCGTAGCTTTGATAATGTAAACATCATTTATTGACAAAGTATTACGTTTACAAAAAATTATTCGTCCCCCCGTGAAGAAGAAATACGGGCGGTAGCGTTTGGACTTCAGTGTAACCTGTTTCTTTTTCCACTTGAGTGTAGTTAATGTTGTAAGGAAGTATATTTAGAGCGGGTTTGGAGGATCTTGTTACTCAATAGGGACGTTCGAGAGTTGACGACAGCTTTTCGAATGCCAGAAAAAAATTCCTCCAATCACTTCTGCAACACCGAGTAAGCTTCAATACTCAAACCAGTCAGTACAACGTACTCCCTTTTAAGAACGGTGTACAAGGTTATCCTTTTCAAAGTTCATACTCTATGCTAGCTAAAAATATGGAGGGCTTCTTGAATATGCGCCACATCAACGCAATACTTACACATAGTTTACTATTCTAGGAACAGAAAAAACTGAAGATCAGAGGGAATTTTCTTAACGAACAACTTCAAAAAACGCATCAAAGAATTTCATCTCATATAATTAGTCCACTCTGCTACGAGGAGTTAACGCAAAACCAGGTATCTTAATGACCTCGATACCAATCAAGTACTTGCGAGCTGAATGGAATTCCCGCCCACTGTCACATCCCCGTCGTATTCACCTTTGGTGTCATCCCACGTAAACGGTTGCAAATCTTTGAAAACATCCTGACTCGCCAATTTCCGTATCATGCGTACCAGAAGGTCTCTGCTTAGGTTTCGGAATCCATCAGTTACTAAGACGTCCACGAAATTCGCGCCAACGAACTCCAAAATGGTATGCTCGAGTTCCTGCAAATGACAATTATTCCAAAGTGTAGTGAGCGTTCAACGAAGGAAGCTCTCTAAAATTTGAACGTCTGAGTCAAATTATAGATACATAAATAAGCGAAGAATCGGGCTTGGGTCAACGCCAGCGGCAGTAACGCGCAAATACAAGCGTCAAAATCAAATAAAACACCCCGCCTAAACCTTGACTATACCTTAGCGTCGTGTAAAACCGCAACTTCAAAGAGCTCGCACGCATTCTCTTCGCTGATACGTAACTTGAGATCGTCCGCACACCGAACGAATAAACCCATCTCCCCATAGCGATCAGCAATAGAAAGTAATTCTATACACACATAGGAACTGGTTCACTGAATTAAGTTGAGGATCTGAAGGTAGTTTACAGGAGAAAATCGTAACCCTGCGCTCACCGACAGTGTGGTCAATGTCCTTAGGGTAGAATCTGTCCGTGTACAGATAATAGAGCAAGGATCGAAACGCGTCGTAACTGGTATCTCCGATGTTGATTGCTCTGCGAATAACTCATTCATGCACTGCGACAGCATATTTCAGCTTAAATGGGTTAGACTTACGATTTTTCCGAACTCTCTTTCCAATCGTTGTCAAACATCTTGCGAAAGTACTCGGATCGGGACCTCAGGATGACCTTGTGGGCACGGATTTCTTTTTCCTCCACCGCAAATTTAATATCACTTGTTTCCTATACCGTAAAATAAGGATTGCAATGATTCATTCTCTCCTTTATTTGTCGTAAAGCTGACTGGGAGTTCATGCAGTTGCTACATGCATATAAATAGCGTATCCATGAATGATGGCCTCAATTTGTTTCGTGAAAAATCTGGGAACTACTTAAGCTAGGGCTATCAAGGATAACCCGAATTAAATGTGAGCTCTTTGGATTATACCTTCTAGAAAGTCAGCGCACGTGTCAGGCTAATTTAGAAATAGGAACCGAAAAATAGTCTTTGAAGGTCTTTTAACATGGGCGTGAACGTTAGCTTTAAATCCATCCACTGGTCAAAATGATTGAGTCACAGGCACAAGTTATAGATTGTTCGGAAGCTACTGGCAGGGGTAATTTATAAAAACAACGTTGAACGGTCATGGTAAAATATTTCAACATTCAATTCATCTAACGTCCACATTCTCAGATCATCTCAATTGCTAAGCAAAGCCCGAAAGCAGTAAATTACTGTAATGTGTCCGAGTTCACCTCTGCCTCGCTCATCCATTTCATTTGTTTAAGTATTGTTTACTTTTAGTCCCCATTCGATGGCTTCTAGTTTAGTTAAAGTTTACCCGCGCTATTAGCTATCGTACAAGATGATACTTATATCGACATCTATGTGTCTGCCAGTTTGACCTGTAGATGTATTTGAAGCTACCACTTAGGCCCATGGTGAAAGATTTCAAAAACTATTTATATACAGAAATGCAAGACGACTTCGCCGATATCCTAGGAGATATGATTTAGATTTTTCTCACGAAATAAATCGAGGACATCATTCGTCAATCGTCAACACTCAGCATATACTTTGTCATCGAGGGCTTTCGATAAGGCTGTAACCAGCTCAGAATCTCGAAACAAGAACGTCACAGGTTTCCACATGATTCCATAGAGATGGGCAAAAACGTGATCCAGGCTTGGAAAATACGTAGCTTGTGGTGCGGTCAACCACTGACCAAACAGGCCCCATAGGTACACACTACAACCGGACTTGAAGGCGTATGTATCAAAACTCCATAGCCCCCCAATTTCATCAACTGCACCGAGGTTTTCACCGATTTGAATTGGAGTACGCTGCTGGTAGCCCCAGTAATACAACTTCCCGTCGTGGGTAATTGCAAGTGCATTGTTGGCTCCCGCGGTTATCTAATAAAATTCACTCATTCATTACTATCACATAATTTCCGAAGCTTAATGACATCCTAGTCCTGATGTACCTGCTTTATGTCCTTTAAATGTGTGAGTAAAGCAGGAGAAACATTATGGCCACCGTTCATGCTACTTATAAATCGCTTTCCCCAGCCCCAAATCTAGAAAATCATATAATGAGGATCAAACATGAATGACAATCATGTACTTAAATCTGAAGTAACTTGATACAGATATCCATGAGTATTAGATAGTTACAAATATGAAAATAATTAACGTAATGCATTATTACTGGCTCAAAATTTTCCTACCTGACCATTCCCGTCTAGGGCAAGTGAATGGTGCCTAGAGCTACAAACTTCAATTGCTGCGTTCGGAGAAGAAAGTACGAGGACCGGAGCGGGAACCGATGGAGTCGACGATCCACAACCTACTTGGCTTTTATCATTCCGACCCCAGGCATAAACTTCCCCTTTCGATGTTAACGCAAGTGCATGGGACTTCCCACAAGCGATTTGAGTGATCTTCTGTCCTCCAATAGTACAAAACTGCGGGGTATCCTTAACCCCACTTACTGATCCTATTCCAAGTTGGCCGTGCACACTATTTCCCCAGGAGTACACCAACCCATCCTTAGTAAGAGCAAGAACAAAATCCTGCCCTGCACGGATGCCTAATTGAAAACGATTTCAAGAAGATCATAATTCATGTCATGTAAAAAGTTGTATGAAAACCTTACTTTTGATGCGTTTTTGACACAGAGCTTCGATTTTCACGGGAACCAAGCTAGACTCCAATCCTGAGACGCCCAAAAGTCCATTCTCACTTGCCCCAACGCTATAGACGTCGTCGTTTCTCATCACCATGATGCCGACTTCACCATTAGTTCCTATAAGGATATTGATAGAACAACATCATAACAATAATTATTAATGACAGCCCCTCCGTAGAACGTAGCTCAATTAGCAAAAAGTTTGTGGAATCAAGACGTGGCAAATAACATTCTAAAATGCAGCATTAAGGGAACTCTATGCCTATGTAATGTGAGTATCCCCTTAACAAGTGGTACTGTACTTCAAATTTAAACTAGCTTACCGACTACCATCGCAAGAACAATGTCCGCAGCGAATGATGGAGAAAGATTCTGAAAACATTTCCACATCTTCACCTCCATTTTCGTCTTCAGCTTCCTGATCGTGCCGTGCCACAGAAACCCAAAATTTTGAGCTAATCGCTACACAAATGTTCAAGTGATGTCAAACAAAAATATTTTAACCGTCAACTGTCTCGCAATGATGCACAGGCTCGTTCAATCTACTCGTAAATTACGTCGCAGTGACGATCGTATCATAGACTTGGCGATGAATCGTCGGTAGGGTAGGGAAAGTGCTGACTCCCGACTTCTACGGAGGATTCAGGTTTCACCAGGCGAGTTCGCGGGTCAACAAAACCAAGAACGTAACATACAGGGGTGAGGGACAAAAGACATAAATTCTCATGCTATTTTAGTTGTAGGTGTCAGCACAGCAGTAGAACCGTATAACATGTACTTCCAGCGGAGGCGCACCTAGAGCACTCGTTTACGTTGTACAACAGCGAACCCCTGCTTAATAAATTGTCTTTGTTCGGTGGTACAAAGAATATGTAAGTAAACTAGAGATTACGGCGAGATAAAGCGGTCGTATGACCATGCGATGACGTGAAGAAGTATTAAAAGTATGAGAAGAGATGCAGCTTTGGTACGATCTATAGGAGTGAATCTGACTGTTGATGGGCGGTTTTATTTGAAGTGTCCATCGTCAGTAATAGCCGGTAAGTTTGGCGTACCAGTATGTACAAATGAGTGCTGCTACAAGTACAATATCGACCTCTACTGAATAAACGACGACCACGACTGGGTAAAACCAGTTCGTCAGTGCAGTCAGGTCACTAAATGACTTCTCGTATGACCAATCGATTGTACATAGCAACTTGTGTGGTGCGGGTGATGAGAAAATAGTACTAATTTATTTTTATTAATAAACCATCATTCCAACCCGAAAAATTTATTAAATCGGACAGCCGGATCACGATTTCCGTAGTATACTAGACTCCTTTCCTCCCTCGTAGATAAAATAAAAAACGTCGATGCAAGGCTGTACAGAATATCCTTTTGCCGCTGACAGTTTCAGACGTCCTTGCTACTGGCAGTGGCAGGAACTCTCAAAATGCGAGCCATGGCTTAAACGTGCGTATGCGTGGACTGCTGAGATACAGTATGTATTTAAACTGTGTTTGTTTAAAAACAGACGACTGTTTAATGCTATTCCAATTGTAACGATCTGGAGGAATGTAGCAATTCAAATTGATGTAGTTTTTATTGGAAGTTGAAGTCGACCATTTCGAGGATTCGTGGATAAACGCTATTGATCTAACTTTCAAGTGGAGTGACGGACAGGTAGTTAGAAGTTGAAAAATTGATCTTCGTTAAGGTGGGCTATATAAGTGAAACGTTTTTGTAACCAACTACAGTTCCGGAATAATTTCACGACACGACCGAACAAAAATTTGTTCTCCACTCAACCCGACTATGGAGGGTCAAAATCAAGAATTCCACGGTTTCAAAAATGTTGAAGAATTTTCGCAGGTTAGTAAATTGTAATTAGCGATTGTAACTGATGCTAACAATTTTCCTGTTTGTATTTATGATTGAACGTTTAAATTTGCAGTGTGAACATTATTGTTCTAGATGTTGCTAACTTCTTATTGATATATTTTTTTAGAAAGTATGCAAGTCGATGGTTGCAGCCTCCCGGGCATTTCAGCAGCTTCCTCCCTCAGGAAGCCCGCTCTGGGACTTGAGGAAAAGCTATCCCGAATTCAACCGTGGCCTCAAAACAAACAGATCATGTCTCATCAATAAGTTAGTGCACTGGAATACACTAGATGAGCTAAAATGATAATTCTTGCTATTAACATGTTATATTTTAAAATTTCAGTATGATTTCGTTACTGGAGCATGTAAACGTTCCCCCAACTGATTTCCGTAAAAGGGACGTCGATGAAAAGTTTGAATTTCTAGTGGACGCAAATGATGAAGTGTTAGAACGAATTGTAAGAGGTGTTAATCTGTTTGAAATTTTAAAACACTCAAGGTTGTACTTTAGCTCTGAATTGAATGTCACACAGGCTACATCACTGGATAAAGCGGAAGGCCTTTTTAAGCGAACTGAAATTCTTGTGGTGAATCCCGGTGCGGAAGCATCTACTTCAAACCCTCCTGGACTTTGGAAGGAAAAAAAACTTGAACGACTGAATAATGGACCAGAGCCTGCACCCAGTTCCACAGCAAGTGCACCTACGGGCCCCACCATAAGTATATCGGGCAGAAGAAAAATATTTAGAAAGGTCAAGGAGAAACCACAATTAAAGTTCTCTTCACCTGTTGATAATTCGATGACACCATTTGTCCCCAAGTTGCGATATAAACCAAATTCTATCAAGCCTCTGTCTATACTTCCGGAATACAACGCAAATAATGAAGAATTGTGAGTTTCAATCCGTTTTGGAATGAACCTATGTTCATGTTCGATGATAATGTTCGAACTTAATGTAATTCATTTTAGCTACGGCCATCCCTACTACGTCGAGCTGAATAAGTGGCATCCACAAGAGCACATGTTAGAGAGGGCTAACCCGAAATTCCCCGACAGTCTGGAGGATACTCCGTTTTTGCTGGTCGAAAACTGTCGTCAGATGGAAAAAATGCTTTTGGAGCTGGAAAATGCGAATGAAATTGCCATAGATTTGGAGCATCACTCCTACCGAAGCTTTCTAGGAATTACATGCTTGATGCAGCTCTCGACGAGAACCACGGATTATGTGATTGATACACTTGCTCTGCGAGATGAAATGCACAACCTTAATGAAATTTTTACGAATCCCAAAGTCCTTAAGGTGAGTGTTCATTGTAACGTGGACTTTATTTGCCTAAATGGTCATAGTAACGGTATGCTCGTTCTAGGTTTTCCACGGGGCCACTTCGGACATTGCTTGGCTCCAGAAGGATTTTAGCGTCTACGTGGTGGGAATGTTCGACACGGGCATAGCCGCACAAGTTCTGAAGTTTCCGCAGGCATCATTTCAGTATTTACTGTCGGAATTGTGTAATACCAGCACGGATAAAAGTTATCAGTTGGCTGATTGGCGGTTGCGGTAAGTAGTGCGATGCAGCGACTATTTTTGAATTAAAGCTCAAATTTATAAAAAAAAATTAATTCTGAACTTCCCCAGGCCCTTACCCCAAGAAATGGTACAGTACGCTAGGAAGGACACACATTATTTACTTCATATATACGACCTGCTCAAGAACAAGCTTCTTGATGAAGGAAATGAGGAGGCTAACTTGCTTCACTCCGTTTACGACCAATCTCGCAACTTATGTCTCAAGGTAAAACTCCACCGAGAAAAAAACTATAAGAGGAAAAGTCTCCCACAGTTCCATTTGGTGTGGCTAATGGTAACTTATCTGTTCCAATCGCCGTGGCTAATTTTGTTTTGCTTTGTTTCCAGCGTTACGAAAAGCCGACAAACAATCCGCAAGTTGCTCTGCGGAAGTGTAAGAAACCGCTGAACAATCGCCAACTTCACGGATTCGTCGAACTCTTTAAATGGAGGGACAAGATTGCTCGTGAAAAGGATGAAAGTTTACATTTTGTCCTCCCCAATCACATGCTCTTGACCATTGCCGAGACTTTGCCGAAGGAGATGACCGGTATACTAGCCTGTTGTGATCCAGTACCGATTCTTGTGAATCAGAACCTCAGCGTTGTGCATCAGATAGTGACCAGCGCAAGAGAACTACCCATGCATCACCAGGTATTATGCAATCCAATCTATTCCACTGGAATTCTAAATTCCTTTGGCATTGTATCAGTGGATGGATCATACTAAATTCGGTCGAAATTTCCGTGGTAATTTTTAGGAATCCTCTGCGCAACAGCAGGCAGTTAAGAAAGCGAAGCAGAAGAATTGGATGATCATGATGGATAGTATACATGAAATTGTCATCAAGGAATCCCACCTCACCCTTCCGGGACAAGAAGGCTCCGTAGTGAATTACAGTGAGAAGGACTGGTGGCTTCGAGTGGACAATAGTGATGTCCAAGTCAAATCCGGACCAAAAATCAAGTTTGGCGGCATTGTTAATACCCAAACGAGCGTGAAAGTGTCATCTTCTGCAAACAGAATCACTCCTTACAGCAGGTACAAGCTCACTCATGAGATCATACGGAACTTGAGTGATCCCAATAAAAAGTCGGAGATGGACATGGAAAATCCCGTGATCAAATCCGTGGTGGAAACGATCATTGCGGAGCCTGCGGAGGATAAGGAACAACCCCAGCCGGAGCCGTCCAGACCTGTTCGAAGACCAACTGCTTTCGACCAGGATTTTGTCCCGTTCAATCCAATGGTAAACCCCATAACAATAATTTAAGTCACTTAAAGTTAACTCTAATTTTACCTAAAATTTAAACACATTTTATGTTCCAGTCACTATCATCCGATAAACGGAAGGGACGGAAACGAAAACACGATGAAAGTAATAACGGCGCCGACGAACCCACCTCTCCCCCAGTCAACATCAAGACCGAAGAGGGTGAAGTGGTCTCTAGCGGCGACGACGACTCAAAGCCTTCCTTTTCAGCTCCACTCCACATGAGCGTGAAGGACTCACCGAAGAAAAAGTCTAAAAAGCAGCGGAAGAACCTCATTAAGAGACTGGCACGACGGGGTATAAAACGGAGGTACGAACTGGAAGCTCAAAACTCAGCTGCAGATGCAGCACCCGAGGTCATGGAGATCCCAGTCGTCAAAGAAGAACCCAAAAATATTAGTCCAAAAAAGAAAGGAAAGGGTGGAGCCAAACTCACGAGCTATCTCAGTTTTGACAAGGGCAAGAGATTTAGTACACCTGGTCAGCAGTCCAAAAACGAAGAGGCCTCCCACGGCGGCAAAAACAAGAAAAAGAAGAAAGGATTCTTCAGATTACCTTCAAACAGTGGCGGGAAGAGCATCACGTTCAAATGATGATCATCTCTTTTCTAATTTATCCAGTTCTTACGGCGGCAAAGCACGGATGGAACTATTTTCTTGTAAAATAATGGCGAAGAAATAAAGTCGGAATTTTACTCTTGACGACCGCTTGGTCTGAAAACGTTGTTGGAGCTCTCGTGAGTGAGAGCGCTAAATTTGTAGCGTCTATAGTTGATCGTTCAATATTTCTGTTGCCATAGCCATGAATTTGATTTATTCAACATAACCATAACGACGGACTGGCCTTTTCCGAGTAATAATAGATATTTAACTGAATGCGGAAACGGCAAGTCTATAAAACCAAGTTCAAACCACGCAGTGCTCCCTTTTCACGTAAACATACAAAGCGGCGTGCGTTAGACAGTTTCGTTTTTTTACATTCTCGTTAAGTCCAATTTCTCCGGACAGCCTGTTCCACTTACAAATTTTACACACACATGCAAAAGTCACTACATTTTTTGGTAGCATAATAGGTAGTATAAGCAAAGCTCCAGAGTCCTAAACCTTAAAGTTTACTTCTCCCAAGCATTTTGGGTTATTATTCTTTGGTCAGCCCGTATAGTTGTGGTAGCGAACGCATATAATGTGTGTGTGAGTCCTATCCAAACTGTGTATACACATTTAAGATAAGTGTAAATCGTGGCTTCGGCAATCTCTGATAAATATATATAGATATTCTCCATATATTTAATTTATATAATATAGTCTCTGGCAGTAGTAGCTGAGAGACTCCAATTAACAAAATATTATCATTTATACATTATTATGATGATGATGAGGCAGAAGAATCCATTTCAGTCCTGTTGTGAGCACAAG
>WJFA01002234.1:0-16882 GCA_009870155.1 Pseudobourletiella spinata | reverse complement strand
GAAGATTTTAGCATAATGTTTGGAATCAACAAGCAGCAATTCCAAGATCTATTTTCCACTGTTGATGGGTTTAAGAGCCAATCCGGTCTGAAGTGTACAAAGACGAGCGTGATGCTCCTGCTCCTGAAGCTGAGAAAATGCCATTCGCTCAGCTATCTTAAAGCGCTTTTCGGGTATAACTCCAAAGGGGCTGTGAGCGCTCAGATCAGGGTAGCTCGCTTGGCTCTTAAAGAAAAGTTCATCCCACTGTATCTCGGGGCAAGAAATATTTCAAGAGAGCGGCTGCTTCCAAATGTTACGGATTTAGCGCGAGTTCTTCATTTGCCAGAAGGGAATACAGATGATATTGTCATTACGGTGGATGGAACGTATTTAAACATTCCGAAGTCATTTAATTTCAGGGGCAGGCATCTGGTGAAAATGACCATGTGCGTCATGCCAGATGGCTATATTGTTGACGCACATGGTCCCTATTACAGCGACAGCAAAAACAATGATACGATGACGCTCACACATGATCTGAAAAATGATATAAGTGGCCTCAAGGAATTGCTTGTTGAAATGGACGTCCTGGTTGTGGATAGGGGCTACCGCGACAGCCTTCCGTATTTGCAAGAACTTGGACTTTCTACAGAAATGCCACGATACCTTCGTCCACGGGAGAAACAGTTAACCACGGAAGATGGTAACAGTTCCTGCATCGTTACGAAAACCCGGTGGATTGTGGAAGCTCGTAATGGGCATGCCAAGTCTATTTTCAAGTTTTTTGATAAAGCTATTGCGGCCGGGAACGTACCGTATGTCGCATAGTATTTTCGGATCGCCATAGCTTTGATCAATGCTTATAGACCCAATGCTATGTATCCATAGTAACGATGACAGCGCAGAAGTCGGAAGGCAACTTCTTTAGCAGAAAGAGATGAATAACGAAGTTATGGCCTAGGTGATTAACAACAGACTAGACAGAATGCACGTTTCAGGATGGACAAGAATGGAGGATGTCGAAGTTGAAGAATTCCCCAGGCTATCCATCAATGAACTTAAGAGCCTCACATTTGGAGAGTATCAAATACGACAGGCATCTGGCTATAATGAAGAAGTTGAAAGCCGAAGCGAAGAAAATGAGCGGATTTTCTACGTAGCAAGAATAGCCCACACCCTCATACGCGCATACTTGCATTCAAGACATGTGAACGCAAAGGAATACAAGCAGTTCATTCGATTTGTTCCGAACCAGAATGATGCTAATGGTATTGTGGACTGGTATTGTACGTGTGTCACCGGGGCAAGAACTGTCGGAATGTGTTCGCCTGTATGTGCGATTCTATGATATTTATCTATAGACAGATACGCCTCGAAATGAAGAGACCCAAGCGTCGTCTGAAGGGGATTGCGCTAGATTCTGCTGATCGAGACCGCTTACAGGATTCCGACTCATCATAATATGTAGCATTATAACAATACAGAATGTAATCAGTAGTATTACTGAATATGAACATACTGAATATGAATATCGTAATGTTTGTTATTCTCATTTATTTGCGGGTCATTATGCTGATCTAGTTGAGTTATTGATACTAAGTCACATTTTTGTCGTTATATTCTATTCCATTACTTCCATTAATGATTTGTGTAATGGTGTAGTGGCACATGCATGGCAGTGTGCAAGGTTAGATTGCCGAGCATATTCCTGGAATGCGCATAAATATGATTTTTTATGAAAGCTAAATACTTATCAATAAAACTCATAATTAGTGCTGATCGTCAATAAACTGTAACTCTCTTTCCGTAATTCCTACTGATTTCCGTGTTTCTACGGTTTCGGTTCATTAACCTACTGCCCCAACGAATAATTGCTTCATTTTACTCAATACTGGCCATAATAATCTTTCCACTGCGAATAATTGGCATAGAGTGGTTTCAGGTTTTGTGCCCAGCGTATTCTCACATATCACATAGCGCCAAACGTGAGTTAAAAAATACTGCTGATTCCTCAGTGCTGACGTCCTAATTCTCGACAATAACCGCTCACGATCTCCAGCATGAGTCATACTACATGGTAGTCCAAAAACCTCGGCATTTGACTGGAGGGAAAGTTAGGTTCATCCGCCATTATTTTTTAAACCTGTCCTTTTTTGGTTTTTCCTAAATTTTTCTAATTTTTCACTAAGATTTTTAACCGAGGGGGTAACCCCTATCCGGCTTCACTAACGCCCGGGCTACTCCCTTAAGTCCTTCCCCAGACCTTCGTCCTCTCCGAAGTCCAGCAAAGGAGTGGGTGTTACTGGAAAAAGCCCCGTTTTATATGGAGCCAAAATGGAGCAGCTCCTGTCCACGCCGTGCCAAGGCGGGTAAAATATATCAACTGTGCTCCTTGTGGGGGTACGCAAAATTCAAAATTTCAAACCGCGATCCCTATCTTCCCTGTATGTATGCCGTTACAGGAATTAGGTACAGGACCTCGGTAGCGGATTCTCCTTCCCCTCCTTTATGGTTTAGTACATGTTGCAGTGTATTATCTTAAGCATGAATTGAATTGCATGTCTCTGAATATTCCATGATTACGATTCATTTTTGGGGTTATAAAAAGGTAAAATTTAACCTAAGACGTGTGTGGAGGATGGTTGCTAGACACTCGGCCCTTAGGATTCTGAGATTTCCCACGAAGTGGCGTTTATAATGTGATGTATTCGCAGTGCGGCAGGATCAGATACAACTGCAGTTACCGACGCGCCTCGGAGAGGCCGAGGATGGAGAGACTTCGGGCCAGCCACCGATTTTAGAGGTGGAAACGAATTCACGAACGGGAGTAACTGGCGACGTGGACATAAGTCCGGATTTGGCCCAGATATCCACTCTTACGGCCGCTTCCATAACGAATCGTAAGTTATGGACATAATCGAAAGTAACGACTTATTAGTGGCGGTTTTGCTCTTGCCCATTTACAACTCCAGATATGTGACAACAGTCAAAGATTATGGACCAAGCAGCAGCCAGTTTAGACCGCGTCTTTCGAGGAACGGGACGGTAATTACTACGAGGAGATACAGTGGCTTGATACTGGCGCACAGCCCGAGCGCATCGAACCACAAGCCAACGACTTAGCCGAGATGTTATTAGCAGGCCTGCCTGAGGAGCCTCACTTTAATTTAGTGGAAGACGACGATGAAGATCTGCAAGCTGTACAATATATACTAGCCTCCATAGAACAACAACCCGAGTACAGCCCTCCTGCGTCCGATTTTGTCGCCAACTCATTTAAGAATTTGACACCGACTGCTATAGACAAGACAAGAATCGATGCGGTAAGAAACAAATACGGTATATCGGACAACATAGGATCGCTTAGAGTACCCCAGCTCAATCTTCTGACTTGGAGAGCCTTGTCCGCCCGTGACAGGACGGCGCACAGTCAGCTACAGTACTTGCAGCAGATCCTGAGTGTGGCAATGGTGACTCAGGTTAGAATGGTTGAAGATTTGTGGAAACTGGTGGGTAATACACGATTGAAGGAGGACAAAATCAAGGCTTTGTGTGTTCCGGTTATTAATGCGGCTACATTGATGGGACAAATCCATCGCGTCAGTTTTTGACGTCGGAATGCGCTGCGATTAGTGACACCGGCACTGGGCCCACTCACCTCTGCCGCCACGCCAATAACCGAAATCATGTTCGGAGATCAATTGGAACAGGATCTTCTCGCCTTGTGCAGAAACCATTCGGAAATCGAAATTTCCGTCTTTTTCATCCGCATGACCGACAAGATTCTACACGAAGTGGTAGCACTTTAAACTGGAGGGTGACCCACGCCAGGGTCCAACAACGTTCAGCGCAACATTCCACCCCGCCGTCAGACGCAGCGGGAGAACGATCCACAGTAAAAATAGGTGCTCATGCGGGACATATCCGATATTTTCATAGTGAATGGCAGGCCATTGCCAACAGTAAATTTATCAGTCGGCGGCCAAAGGATATAAATTGGAGTTTGTATCTCGTCCATATCAACAGCGTGAACCTGCGTGCCGTTTGTCAGGAAGCGAGGAGAAATTGATTGCCTCTTCATCGGAGAAGTTATTGCGTATAGGTGACATAGAGGTCGTCCAGCCTTCGAGGTCTGTTTCTTTCCAAGATATTTACCGAAACTAAATCGCATCTAACTTACCAGATAGATAAATTTGCATGCTGGCATCCCGTGACGGGAGCTGACTACGTTGACGATTTCACGCTCAACTGGAAAAGGTTCAAGTTTTACGCCTTTTCTCCGTTCAATTTGATACCACGAGTCTTACATAAGATTATTACTGATCAGACCACACGAATTGTCGTAGTTCCGAACTGGCCAACCCAAGCTTGGTATCCGTTGTTTAAGACAATATCGATTGCTGAGTCATTAATGGTTGTAGCGGATAGCTCACTTCTATTTTCGTTTGCACATTCCAGCTCCTATCCTTTGCAGAGCGCGCCTCTAAGGGACTGGATCCAGAAGAAGTCGATGTTCTTCTCGCCTCGTGTACAAGCGGCACTCATCGCCAGTAGAAAGTACATATATAAGTAAATGGCAAACTTATTGTAGCGATTGTTCTATATGCGTTTATAACCCATCATTGAGTGATATCCTAATTTGTAAAGTTTTTGTTGGACCAAGGTGTCGGGTATAGCAGTATTAACTGTGCGCCGCAAAGATCCGCGCTTTCTTTGATATTTCCTCAACTTGAGGGATTTTCTGTGGGTACACATCCTTTGGTTACGAGATTTATTAAAGGTATATTTAAGCTATGACCCCCGAGGGCTCAGTATTCTCATACTTGGGAAGTATCGGTTCTTTTGGATATGTTCAGGTCATGGCTTAGTAATGAGAACCTTAAGGCGGATCGTTTAAGCTATAAGTTAACAGCCTTGTTTGACTCGTTACTGCTAATAGAGCTCAGACTTAAACTGCAATTACTGTAAATAGCATTGTTAAGCAGGTCTGTCGCTGACGATTCCTTATCGTAGGTACGAGTTTCTAAGTTTCATCAGGGCCTATGGTCCAGTTGCTACTCAGACAATTAGCCGCTGGATGCGGCAGTGTTTGTTCTTGGCAGGTATTGATACTGATATATTTAAAGGTCACTCATATATGCATGCGTCCACATCCAAGGCGTTCGGAGGATATGTCAGCGTGGACGAGATATTTCGTTCAGCAGGTTGGGCTTCCAATTCGAATGGTTTCCGGCGGTTTTGTAGCCGCCCTGTAACTAATTGTTTCAGTGATTTTGTTTTGTCCTTAAAAAATGATGTACCACTCGTGTGATTGCTGCGGATTTCTTAATTCGTCACTTTAAACATCTACATATCTTCTGCAGGTATTATAGTTCTACCGAGGACGGAGGTTAACGATGTATTATTTAAAGTTAAGCGAGCCTTACCTGTAAGGTGAAGGTTAACTATAATTATGAGTTAGCCGGAGTCCGAAAGGTAGAACTAACCCACCGTACCCTCCCCTTAGACTAGGTAATTAAGAAGTCCGATTCTTTGAAGCACTGAGGCGTCTTGTGTGCTTAAGAGGAGGAGGAGAGCCCGCTCCTTTTCCATTTTTCTTGCAATGAATGCTGCCCTCACATTGAGAGGGCTAGTACCTATCGCCTGCAAGTATTATAGTTCTACCTTTCGGACTCCGGTTAACTCATAATTATAGTTAACCTTCACCTCACAGGTAAGGCGTGCTTAGCTTTCAGTTTTTATTGCTTATATTTTTTTCTTGTCCTTCCCGCTCGACTGCTCCGCTATGACTCTACGTTTTTCACCCGACGCGATAAGGTAAAAGGAGATAACGTCGCCCTCCCACCGGCGCGCGCACACAACTCTTATGTAACGTCACGAATACGTAAGACTGACGCCATTGCGTACTCCAGAGGCTCCGACAGCCATAATTTCGAGTGTATAACTTGAAGAACACAAACGGAGGCTTATATTCATCTTAGAATACCAGAATACAGCCTAAAAAGTAATCATTTTATGATTTTGTTCCAATTTTGATAAAAGTGAAATTTTTGAAAAATATCAAAGGAGAGGTCAAACTCGCGAAAAGTTCGCGAAAGCGATGCGGAGCATCACATTCGCATCCAAAATTTGGGTGCGACAGTGCTTCGTTTCGCATCGCATCGTACCGCTGCCAACGCCGCATCCGTATAATGTCAAGCGCTAATCTGAAAGAGTACTGATTATCGGTTCCGTATGATTGGTTAATGTGTAATACTAGAAATTACGAAACTGTTTCTCGTTAGATTGATTTCTGTGAGTATTATTTGGTTTAAAATGTTTTCAGCCTTCACAAATTGGGGTAAAATCAATATTCATCCGGAGAAGTTAACAGCCACAAGACTACTTCTAGAAGCCATGTTCAAGTTTGGAGGGATCCCGGTAGACGCCGCAGCAGATTCTCTCACAGACTCCTTCTATGAATTGGGCGGAACATCTCTAAATACTTTGAGTGTACTTTCGTACCTGCATAAAAACGGCTGCAAATTAAGTGAGTTTTTCTGTTTGTAGGGAGTGGAGCAACTCGAATTTACGTGCAACAATACAATTTTTAAATGGTTGTCATAAATCAATATCACACATCATTATAGTGCTAAATTCCTACATTCTCTATTTCATTATTCAGGTTTGGATGCATTCTTGGATGCTAAAAATTTAATGGAGGTAATAGCACGAATGAGTGACATTATCGGTCGTAAGACCGACCCAAAAGAGACGAAGGTTTCAGACTGGGCTAACCCTGCCTTATGCACAGTTCTTGCTTCCGATAAGTACATCGTTGGTCCTCTACCTGGCGATAAAAAAAACATTGCCATTGAGTAGGATTCAATAAGATTGGTTTGTTCCTCGAGGTGGAACTAATTTCACGTTAGTGCTGATGTACCTCATCGGATTGTAACAGGTTAATGGCCGGAGCTTATGCCGAAAATGGAGAATGGGAGCGTTACCATTCGGTGGACTACGATCAATATTATGACCACTTCCTCGGTGTATGGGAAGATCTCATAGATGATGAGATGAGTACTGTAGTGCAGGACGGACGGAGAGTTCTTGGGTGCTCTTTTAATCAGGACTTTTACACGCCCTCACCTGAAATATCGAAATCTAAGACGCTGTTTGATGTTCTTGAATACTTGACCGAGTTGAAGGGTTCTGTTCTGTACGTTGTGTAAGAAGGGACTGTGTAAATTTCATATTAACAAATATGTCTATATTGCAGTAACCTGCTTCCACATTGGAAAGAAAGTATTTTCGAAGTGGTTTGGATGGGAACGGACGCATCTTTGGCCCCAAATGAGAATGTCAGAGTAATTACAATGCTGATGAATGAGAACTTACGACAGGCCATGAAGTCGGGTTTTACGAGCGTTTTCATTTTGGCGGCAAACAAGTTTGTAAGGGTAATGTCATTCAGAAATTTTCCTCTATACAGGACTGTTTCGTACTGTCTAATATGCGTTTAACTTAAGGAACTATGTGTGGATGGGTTTGGATTCGAAATTTTGGATGAGTATCCGACAAGAGCATTTCAGGAAACGGAAGGGTGGAAGCCATTCCGAGCTGCACCCGCAACAATGGCAACCGCAATTTGCTGGAAAGTTATAGGAAATTTACCCTCCGAAACTTCCTCCATGAATCCCTCTACGCGTACCTCAAGGGGTGGTGCAGTGAAAGAGCGATCCAAATATGATTACAGAGAAAGCGGAGATGTGCTGAAGCTTAATGATGAGAAGAAGAGAGCAAAACAAATTGAATAATTGGTGGAATGAATACTAGTTCGATATTTTGTCACTAAAAGGGGACTCAATCTCGTTATGCCCCAGATATTCTTCGTTGAATTCTGATAGTAGGTTTTAGAATTAATTATTGACTTTAACTCCACTATTTGCTAATAGTTCTGTTGGAATTCATATTGATTGATAGGGATTGGTTTCGAAACAAATGCACAAAAAATTATGCGAAAGAGTAAGATAAGAGATTTTGTTATAATTCATAGAAGGTAAACAGTTAGTTTACTATTAAAGAGATTTCACATCCCAAGACGGGGTCTCCTGCTTACTCCAGCATAATTAAGGAGCTTTTCCCACATTGCTTTATCCTGCCTCCCGATAGGATCTTCGTCCATGCTATCCACGCCACTTTTCTTTTCCATTGTGGACGCTGAAGATGCCGATTGTTCGGTTATACTGTGTGATCGACTTGTCTCCTTACTTTTGCTCTTTCGCTTTATGACTCTAAGAGTGCCATGTGATTTCATTTTAACGAGGGTAGGGCTAAAGTCGTCTGCGGATGAATAATCTAGGGCTGAAGGTTCGTCTCTGGACTGTTTCTCCACGCAAATTTTTTTCGACTTCGATCTCTTAGGCAGCACCAGTATCCGCTCTTTTATATTCTCTTCAGCATCGGCCTCTGTATTGTCCACACCACGACCTTCTTCTCGAGGGGAGAAGTTTAACTCTGGCTTGACAATTCTCGAATCTACTGCTTCAGCTGTTTCGGGTGCTTCGGTGCTTCCATAATCTTGCATGTTGACTTGAGGAGTAGCAATCATAACCTTTGACTTCCTTGATATCTCGTGCACTGACATCTTAGTTAACTTTTTTACCGTCTCAGCTCTAGGAAGTGTCTCTTTCTTTGGAAAAAACTTGCTTGGGTTGACTCCGTTTCTCAGTGTGGATTTTTTTACTATTTTCGGTTGCTCTGGGCCATTGAGTATGCGACTTAGTTTAACTTTTGCTAACTTATTCAAAACAGCTGGATTGCCTTGCTTGACTTTTGGTTTTACAGGGTTTATAGACGAAACCTCTACCAACGTGTCATTTTGATGCTTGGAAGGGTCTAAAGGTATGCGTTCCTGTATGCTCTTTCGCAGTACTTTTCCTTGTTCTAATCCGTGTGTGGAAATTCGGAGTTGTGTATTGGGGGCAGCCGAATTCGACGGACTTTGAACTTCAGTCGGTATTTTAAGCTTGCTTAGAGCTACAGCTGTGCGGGAAGATTTTGTGGACATACTTTTCTTCATTTCAGTCAAGCGTCGAATGTTCTCCTTTAGACCCCTGTGCTGAACGGCACGTAGTTTGGCCCCCTCCCTCTCCAACCAATGTCTCTTCCCGAAGGCAAGTAGTGTACTATTAGGAATCTCCTGTGAGTTTTCGTCATCACTGCCTTGAACTGCTTGAAAGGCTGCTAGCTTTCGCACGTCCTCTCTCGTCAGATTCCCTGGATTAATCAACGGTTTCTTTCCTCTTTTCGATGCTGACTTGGGTTTGTTCCACGATTCCGGGAATGCGGACTTCTGGTCGTGAACAAGTCGACCAGTGATCACCACATGACCACTGACGTCATCCAAACCTACCCGAAGACCGTCGTCGGAAAACTCATCCGGTAGTTTGACACGATGTTGTACGTAGTTGAAGGTGGTATGGACAGGCATTGAACTGAGTGTGGGTGTGGGATCAATTACATACTTATCTGACACATCTATTGTTCCGGTTTGTGTGAAAACAACCTGGGGTGCTTCGGATTGGAGACCCTCGATTATGATTAATTGCCCTTCTGTCGACAGACGTATTGAAGAGGGTTTGAAACCACGGACGTCTATGGTCATCTAAAATAAGAAACACAAAACTGCACAAATATATGATGACTACATTTTTTGACGGCGGGGAGGAACGTTGACCAGGTGAAAACGTACCACAAACATATCACGAAATACCGTCAACGGTGTTTGAGTGGCGCTTGTGGGCGGGTAAAACTGTTTTGCAGTGGGCAAAGAACCTATGTGCGCTGCGATAAGTAGATATGGGAGCTCTGTAACTGGGGTGGAGACGGAATGTGCTTGTATAGTCAAAATATCCTCAGGAAGCCGAATGGGTTCATAATGTTTCGCAGCATTTTTCTTGGTTGTCTTTGTTAAGATGGACTTGCTAACGCTAGAACCAGCATTTTCTCCTGTTTTGTACCCAGAATTTTCTAGCAGAAGAAATAAATGTTTAGTTATTCTGATTTTTGAACAATTTGGTTTATTTTTTGTTTGAGAAGTTGCAGCGAGAGCATTCAATCAAGAAGGAACTTACTGGACGACAGTTTTGTTGCACTGCTCATTGCTGGTTTGGAAGACTTTCGGATCGTAGATATGTTTGATGTTCTCGACAGTTTTAAGGTTGGATTAGTTTTTTTCCCAGGACCAGTAGGAGGCTTCTGACCCTTAGGTTTGGTTGAAACTCCACCATTTTGTGACATGGTGTCAAGTACAGGTATTAGCCTCACTTCAGTTTTTTCCGGAAAATCCAGTTTTCTATAGCTCACAGCTGCAGGCTGCAGACTTTAGTTTGAAGTAAAGCTTGAAAAATTCGAGAGTTCTTCTGCATCTGCCTGCTGAAATCAACAGTCTATTGCATTGCATTGGCGATTCCAATTTCTTTTCGTCCCAATTCAATCTTGGGTGGAGATGGTACACCTGTTCAGCTTTGCGAAGATGACGAAAAATCATTAAAGGTTTTCGAATACTTAGACGTAAACCTTAATTAGCGTTATTGCGTTCTGTTATAATTTTGTTGAGAAACTGTTGCTCCCTTTGCGTGAATCTGAAATAGGTTGTTTGGCGAGGATTTCCTGTAAAAACGTTACAGCATGCCTGTTTCCTTTGCTCTTCATGCTGAAATAAACTGAAACCCAACCGCGCGTCCACCTTCGAAAGTGCTTTACGACGCAACTATGCAGTACTGTTGGACTCTTGTGAAGCAGCGGAATTCGAAATACCTGCGATAGTAATGAAACTTTCAATTTCGATGAACAACCAAACGACCTCACTAATTATGAGTACGACTACTGGATTTCATGCGTTGAACAAAGATTGCTCTTGCTAAGCTAATTGCATGGGCAATCTAATCTCAACAGTTGCAAGTTCCAACCACCGTGATCAGAGTCGCAAGTATCGAGTTTTACACTACTTAAATTATGGGTATCCATGGACTACTGGTTATAGTCAAAAGCTACCCGCCATGACCATGAGTCCATATGCCTGAAACGGGAAGAAACATTACTGCAGCTTAATACTGCGCAAATGGTGAAAACCTCCTGAATTTTCGTCCTCACCTCACACACAAGGCAAGCTGTGTATTGACAGTAATTTGCGAGGTAAATTGAAGAAAGAGGCCAAGGTGAACTTCAATATCAGTGGCTTCCCCTTGTGTAATGTGGTAATATTCTAGGATGAGGATGACCCTATATTTTGGGATGTAACAACGGGTTCGGGATTACATCTTACATGCCCAGGTAACTCACCCAAGGTACCACTCGCCCTACTAGCCCAGGCCAAATTGATCAGAGGACCACTCGCCCAGGTTTACTACCCCATATGAACCAAACCGAGTTTCGTAATGGATTTTTTAATGCCAGCCACTGCGCTGTCGATAAACTGAATCAGCCAATGTCACCAATGTTTTGTACCTTAAAGTTTGGGTCACAAATATGCGTAATTTCCTAGTGTGGAAAGCGAAAGCTTGGCGCCAGCACGGATTAGTAGGCAAAGTCCGCATTGTGTCTTCCACGAATTACGGTCGCGATTCTATTCACATCTCAAATGGTTTGGCTGAGAGTGGTGCACACGGGAAGGGTTGGTGCAAAACACGAATGTTATTAGCAACGAGGCCATTTTAGGATATCAACCACACCATTAGGGTCAGGTTTGATTTGAGGTTGCTCGGTGCTCGCTGCACTCGGGGCTGATTGGTCCAGTGGTGTAGGGTATTCGGGTACTCGCCAAATACTTCTTGTTGACTGTTTCTACCCTTGCATACTACTAAAGATCTCCGATCAGTCTTTACCTGCCCAAATTTCTACGCTGCCGTGGTTAGGCCAACTATCCGATGGTGTCGATTTTGGAGTTCAGGTTCAGCAAAAATTGATGCACCAGGCCTAAAGCATCGTCTCAAGATCTATCAAACGCGCTGTCGCACATGCATCTGCGCCAAGGGGTTTCGCAGTGGTAGGCGAAAATGTGTCCCTTTCACGGTAATGTTAAATTACCATGTGATTTTACCCATGCACCATATCTCAGATATCGGTGAGCCGATCTGGCCAGGCATTGTGGCAAACAAAATCTTAAAGCCTCAGCTTTCGACCGATACCAAGATCATTCATCTAAGTTGAGCCGTTTAGGCTCCAGATCGAAAACAAATCTGCCCTATCGTTATGGGACACACTGTATATATTTATTCGTACATTACCTGCGATTAGCAGGTAATAAGAATGATAGGGGGTAGAGAGGTTGAGGCCTTACCTAATAGGCGTTGTTACTCGCTGCAGGTCGCAAATATTTTTTCTTAAATTGTGCTCGGAGCTACTGGGAAGTCCGTCCGCTACGGCAGACACGTTTTAATTTTTTTTGAGGTCAGGGGCGGGGTAGGTGAAGGGTCAAAGGATACTTTTTTCACAATTATCTATGTATATCAATGGTGAGAGTGCGGGTTGTTGTACTGTGAGGTGGTCTCATTGAGCTGAGAATAAGCTGCCAGCACAACCCAGTGACTACGCCTACGCGACCACTGCAGTGCTAAAAGTCACTGTGCGGGCCTCGGAGGCATCATTGGGAATTGGAAACGTTTTGGCGGTGTGATGTGTCTTCGGTGCGGCTGTGTCCAGTGAGGTCTACGCTTACCATACCACATGCACACACGACGCAACACACGCATCCACAGCCTGCAAATAGAAAATTACACGACAGAATCGCAGGTCTTCTAAATTTGGCAATTGTCAGGGTTATTTGATTCTTAAAACTCCCTGATCCCAATTTGTAGTGAACTTGCAGCCATGTTGCATTCCAAATTTGGCTTGGCTATATACTAGTTGGTATTTAAACTCTTCGACAAAATGAAGAAAGTTATGCTGACGATTCCACCGAGCATGCTTAACACTTTCAGTAGTATTTTCTATTGCAAGTATCCCGAACTGTGTGCCAGATATTATGCAAAATTCTCGGGATTGAACTGGATTGACTATACGAGGAAATGCATCACCGGCATCAGAGTTTGAATAAATCTGATCCTTACAATCGGTGAACGGTTGCACAAAGGTCCTCCTTTCAACGTGTGCTTTGGCTACCTGTAACTGCGCGAATTTCCAACCTGAATCCCGTCACTAGCAATGCACAACTGACCTCAGGATAGTCCAAAAAATGGGGAAAAACCACTTGGTTGGTGGTTCCGAATGCAACAATTAACTTCAATTTATTGCATTTAACAATTAACTTCAAAACAGAAAATAACACAAATGAAAATGAATCTGTCTCATGACAAGAATTTCATTCCGCCACACTTCTCCCAATAGGTCTTTTTTCCACCAATTAGTTTGTTAATTTTGGAGGTGTCAACTTGTACCTGAGGTACTCAGCCGACACTGCCGAGGCCCTGGGCCTATTGCAGCATTCCTCAATGTCCATGCCTCAGAGCATAATGCTCATCCACGTCGCTCATTCCCCTTTGTTTTGTTTTTCTGAGTTCGGCGTGACTTGCCGTAATTTTTCATAACTCAAACGTTGGTACGTCTGGGGTTCCGATTGGCCGGTGGGGATTCCGTCAGTGGCGCTGCAGCGCAAACATTTGAATCGCTGTCGTCATACCGTGTCGTAGCTACAATCCCCCCCCCGGTTTGGGGACGTCGTCCAGCAAACCTTCAGTCCTTCCTCGAGTATAGGTTCATGTGGCGGTTCGGATGTCCACCACACTCACTGCACAATCCCTGGCCCCGTAAGTGGCAACGATGATCCTCAGAGGCCAGCGCTCCCGGGGTCTGTTTTCATCCATCAGAATTTCAAAGTCCTCTTTCTTGACATTAGGCGGAGTCTCGTGCCTTTTTTTCTTCGGGCCAGCGTGGGTAGGAATTCCCAAATCCATCGAGCCCAAAAATGATCTACTAAACGCATCGACGTTCTCCATACCTTGCATAGGCTTAAGTCCGCACCAGTGAACCTGGCCATTGGGTAAGTTAGACTTCTGTCAGAAGTTACAAGGATAAAATGGTTCGGGAAGAGAGCTGGTTCATATCCAGGGTCGGTGGATGCATACGTCCGTTCACCAGTCGCTCAGCCTCCGCAAAGGCAGTCAGCAGAACTTCCTCCCGGGATATTGCTCCTTCAAAATGCGCTAAAGGACCTTCTTCACTGAGCGGACCAAGCGTTCCCAGCTTCCTCCCATGTGGGGTGAAAAGGGAGGGTTGAAGTTCCATTCAATCCCACGGGCAGCCAGATTTTCACCGACGACTGTTGGATCAAACTCTTCCAATGCTAAGTTGAGCTCACGGTCAGCGCCTACAAATTGCGTCCCATTATTCGAAAAGATTTTCTCTGGGCCACCTCGCCGAGCCGAAAAGCTGCGAATGGCCATTATGCAGGAATCTGTGGATAGCAGGTGTACCCCTTACAACAGATAAACGGCCATTGTAGTGAGGCAGGTAAATAAGCATCCCCACCTCTTCTCATGTCTTCGTCCAATAGTCACTTCAAGCTGGCCGAAAGAGTCCGACCCCGTCATACAAAGGACGCATACTCACGGCTAGGCGGCAATACGGAATTAGGGCCATCTGGGGCTGCGGTGGCTTGGCTTTCCGAACTTGGCATTCGGTACATTGTAGAGCTGTTCAAAGACCTCAGTCCTCCGGGTATTTCTGTAATAACAGGCGTGTGAATCCATTGGCTCTTGGAAGTACCGTGGGAAACCTGGTTGCGGCTGGAACGAACTCCGCAAATTCAAACTGTCCATTGGCTCTTAAGATCCCTTCAGAATCGATGGTTATGCGTCCATTTCTCGCATATACAGTTTACCGAAAGACCATTTCTCGAACGCCAGTTTACCGAACCAAGCAAGGTCGACGGTTGAGCGAAACGGCGCTTCATCGAAACGTCACTTCATCGACAGACAGATTCTCGAAAGTAGGTTTCTCGAATGGATTATTTTACCGAAAGCATGTTTCTCGAATGGGATAGTTTCTCAAAAGCATGTTTCTCGAACGCATCAGTTCCGCGAAAGCATGTTTCTCGAAAGGGTCAGTTTCGCGAAAGCATTTTTTTCAAAAGCCTTCGCTGACTAAATAATTTTACAGCATTCCGAGCTTCATTCCCGGTGGGAAAGATGTACATTAAGGCTTGCACAAAGTTCACCCCTCATATTACAACTCGTGTGCATATTTTTACACCATGAAACCAGATTAGAAAGTTCGTTATACTCCAGAATATAAATTTTAATAAAAAGAAAACAATGCATATTTTTAATGCCAGCACCAAGATGAATGTTAATGTCGGAACATTTCATTCTTTGCATTCCATTTTCCAGTTATATTTCATTTTGCACAATCTACAGGGTGTCCTAAAATGGTGTCACATTTGTTTTCCCTCCAGAGCCCAAACGCCTCAACGCAGAACAATGATTGTGGTCTCAATCCAAAGCTGAGGCTTTGGCTTAAGCACTTGTTTGTTAAATTCCCTTTTCCCGGCTTAAATGTTTCCAGACTTATAACACAAAACCAATTAATGAGTATTTAATCGGAATTTTTTTGAATTTTCATTACACTTATCGAACAAGTAAAGTGATTAGCGACTTAGACCTTTCTTCCGAAGAAACCTAATTTATAATTAATTAAATCGTATTTTCGGTCGCAGCAAAGTTTTAGTCCGACATAGATTTAACGTTGTTTTCCAGATGATTAATTTGATATTTATGTTTCGAAATTATTTCTTTTAACTAAAATTTTCAAATGTTTTAGTAAACTGAGATTTAATTTTTACTTTCATAGCAATGAAAAGTTGCTTTTACAACTACGTATTAACTTTTTTGCACACCATTTTATACTGCGAAACGAGCTGTCTCATGTGACTACAGACAGCGGGACGTTATTAACAAAAAATCGGGAGTCCAATTACGTGGCGGTTCGGCTAAGAGACCATTCGGTAAAGCGACGGTTCGATAAAGTGACCAATCGGTAAAGCGACGGTTCGATAAAGTGACCATTCGGTAAAGCGACTGTTCGATAAAGTGACCATTCGGTGAACAAACGGTTCGATAAAGTGACCCTTCGGTGAACAAACTGTTCGATAAAGTGACCATTCGGTGAACAAACGGTTCGATAAAGTGACCCTTCGGTGAACAAACTGTTCGGTAAAGTGAGGATTCGGTAATGTGACGATTCGATAATCTGCTTTTCGGGCATCCGTCGTCGATCATTTGACGAGTGAGGGCATATAGCTGGCTCTTTTTAGAAATTCGAAGCTTTGATGGGTCCAACCAATCTTTGAGCTCAATCTGAAAGATATCAACTTACGATCATTTGATCCAGTACTTCTCCGCATTTGCGAGTTCATGGGGTGATGGGAATCCAGTTTTCTCCGAGTTAGGGTGTGCAATTTTGTGAATAAAGCGCCTAGCGTACGTTGTTACCCGGATGAGTCGCCGGTAACGTCAAACTCTGGTGCAAAAATATGGGTTCCACCTGGATCAACATACTTCTTGAGCTCTGGATCCTCGGTTGATTCGATGGTTCTTGATACTGAAGTTTCAGGCCAGTCCTGCTTCTCCAGTCTGAGGATTTCGGGTCATTTAGCCATCTGCTATCCGCAGCAATGTCCGAGGGGCCTTCGGCTCTTGTAGCCTCATCTGCTACAGTCTCTCTTGTGGAAATCCAGCTCCAGTCTAAAGGATTGCTGAGGTCCTGGATTTCTCCAATGCGGTTACACACAAATACAGCTAGGATTCTCCTAGTTTCTGAGGTAATCCAGATTAGTACAGTTCTGCTTCCAATCCGATTTGTAATTTCCAGCAGTCTTGTAGGATAATTTTCGTCTTCACCGTGAAGTGGCTTACAAATCCAA
>WJFA01002233.1:0-16904 GCA_009870155.1 Pseudobourletiella spinata | reverse complement strand
GAAAAGTAAGGGCGGATGTATATATTTACAAATAATTTAGGTGCTGTTATATGTTGCGAGGCTTTTACCTCGTGGTGATCAAAGGAACCTATCCGCTACCTGCCGCAAAATGAATGAAATATGCCGAATTGCAGCCAGTGAACCCTTTCGCCCCGAAACAGTCGTCGTATATGGAGGCGGTGAATGCTGCAGAAGTTTGATGCCTTTTTCAAAAGATGTAACGAAATTCAATCTGAAATTTGACAAAATCTGCGGATTTTGTGTTCGCCTGACATCCGGTAGGCGAGGTGAAAACTGTTCCAGAATCGCGAGTAAAAGGGTCCTTGACTCGTCATTCGCAGGATTTCTAAATCTGGACGTAAACCTCAAGTATGTTTATCTTGATTTGGCCCGACCAACTTCCATTTACAACGGTTGCCCTTCCAAGGAATTGATTAAGGCATGGCTCTCAAAGCACATGGGTTCAGTCAAAGTTTTGTGTCTTCATGACTACGCCATTACATGGATCGTTGGTGAAGAAGGAGACCAACATTTCAGCTTCAACTATTTGTTTCCAAACGTCCAGTATCTTGAGGTAAACGCAAAGTTTGCCTCCGCCTGGCAAATTGAGAAACTCCTCCAGATTACCCCCAATCTCCTGAAACTCCATGTGTGTGGCAGTATAGAGCTCCAGTATGGAATTGCGGCTTCCAGAATCCATATAGTTTCGCACATATCCGTTTGTTATGAAGATTTACCGGAAGTGGTGGAGAAGCTGGATGCTCTGGCAAACAAATCACCGAAACTTGAAGAGCTAGATTTGCACCCAAGGTCATGGCTTCCAATGATGAAACCCAGCATGAAAAAACTATTGAAGGAGAACCATGCTAACGTGAAGCGGCTTCGATGCTCGTCATTGTCCTTTTGGATCCTTGTATTGGGGTTTCCACAGCCATACTTTCCACAATGTACTATGCTTACAATATCTTGCAACCTTTACGACCTACAGGAAAATATGGAGCCCCTGACAAGGCTAGACATGCAAAAGGTTTTTCCTCAGCTCCAAACTCTGAGAATTTTGAGCTCTGTGGAGAGGAACGAAGACATGCTGCAGGGAATTCCTAGATGTGATAGCAATTCTCCAATTCACACGGTGACAACGCTGGCAATCGCTGCCTTTGACGGTGCAACAGCTGATCTATTTGTCAGCTTAAAAGTTTTATTTCCATCTGTAACGTCCTTAATTATTCAAAGAGAAGATATGATCAATTGCGTTGGAGTAGCCTGGCCCGAGTTGAAAGGACTGCAGCTATTCGCACCACCTCACGAGCATGGTCAAGTATTGTTGATTGCAGCGCTACTCGGAATCAATGCTGAGGAAATTGAGGAAGTTTTTAATGAGTATAATGAAGACTTTGCCTTATTTTTTCACATTGTGCCAGTAAGGCCAACGATTTTTGAAACGTTTGACTGTGAGTGCAGAAAGTTTTAGTTTATGCTTTTTCTTGTGAAATAACTTCATTTATGTTTTTTTTTTAATTTGTAAAGGCTTGAAGAGACTTGTGATCAAGTATCATATGCTTATGGACACGAAGTTTCTGCGAAGAATGGTTAAGATTTTGTCTCGAAGGAAAGGATCCACCGTTGTTGACATTATTGGAGTCGAATTCCACGAGTTCTATTGGAGTGATATTAGTTGCGACTAGCCGAACAAATATGTGGAGGTTTTATGACATTACGGTTTCGTTTTTTACATCATACTATTAAATGTTTTGTTTAAAGTCCCGCCTAATATGCAATAACCTCTATAAGATGGATATAATTCTGGAAAGTATTAATGATTTAGCTCGACGGAGCTCGTTATTTATCCAGAATTAGTATCTGTCCAATGTAATTCATACAAAATTTGTTAGTTGCAACCAGCAAATAATTAGTTTTAAATATAAATAAAAATAAACTAATTAATTCAAAATAAAATTGATTATATGGCATATTGTATGAATTATTGAATGGTGTGATTAAAGCAAATGGATTTCTGGACAAACTTGTAAAATATTTAAATAAAAAGCCTGTTTTTGTTTTCATTTTTGTTGAGTAGTTTAAAAAATATTCATTTGCATTCTGCGCTTGATGATATAGTTTAATGTGCTAAATAAATCTGGCAAATGTCCACAGTTCTGTACATGCGCAAAAGTGTCAAACAATATCATAATTGATATATGGTACGTATATAATTCGGAAATAAGCATCCAGATTCGTTCACAGACATCTACCGAATTTGTGAAATACGAATTGCCATAATTTTTTTGACTCTCATGAAAAAATACCCAGTTACAAATTGTTAACCTAGCGGTTAACACGCATTTTCATCCGTCATACAGGGCTACTGTACTGATTTAGACTTGCTCACCAAGTATCTAACATTGCTACAATATTAGTGTTTTGGCGCTAATCTCCTCATATTTTACAATATATTATAAATTCAAAACTGGATGTACATTAGAAGTAGCGGTACCTCAGTGATTTTAAATCTTGCATTTTTGTAACAGATTAATTATGCGATTGTATAAAAACATTTTACATTACCTGGACCCGCTACCTTTGTTTAAAGACGGCAGTACACCTTAAAACTTCTGTAAAAATCATGCAATCAATATTAGTTGCAACTTCGCATTTTTCATAAAGTCAACATCAGTTATCGTGAATCCTGATGCCAAATGGGTTTTTTTAATCGTTTAAATTTTTTAAGCAGGAATAATGCAAATGGACAGAGTAAGTTACAAAATGCCCCCATAAATACTACTTTCATGTCCCAAAGTCACATCAGCAGTAAAACGCCAAAATTAGACAATTGTCTATTCAAGATTGGTCGCAAATTTTTTTTCGAGATCCATGTATAGCTAAATTGATGGAGGAATGCCAATTTTCGAACCGAAAGTACAAGTTCAAACAAATAAAACGTGAACTGTTTTCAAGTAGTGCTAGTGCTAATAGTTAAGATAAATTTTTGCAGTAGTACTGAAATGTTTTGCACTGTAATTCAAATTTGGACCTGTTTCCAGCGGCGAAAGACCATATGAGAATTTGCAGAATGATCATCACCATTAATTCAATTATAACTTTTTAGTCTGTTATAGAAATTATGAGTGACACAGGTCATTTCATTACGATCCAGCTGTTTATTATCTTCAAGTAGGTGGTGTAGGCAACAGATTATCCGAATGGATTACATAATCAAAATGATTCATTTCAACACCACGAAATTTCAATCACAGCCACACATCAAATCTGTCAGAAACACTCACGCTGCCATCATTACCCACTGGAGACATGAGCAGCCATACCTATTGAGATCAACCCACTTAGGAACAATGAAAAAAGTGCTGCTCCTGATGAGGAGGACAAGGACAGGGTCATATTACTGATAAGATTGATTATGATGATAAGATGAAAATGTGTTTCCCTCTATATTATTCTTTGATATTTTTAGTGAAAATTTTGGCGTGGCGGAGAGGGAAAGTCTCTGGCTGTGTATCTGAAACTTGACATTATGTATCAGATTTCTAATTTTGATCGGAATTTAGCGCCCGCACTGCCGGTCTCAAATATTTAATTAAAAGCCGAAGGAAGAGACAGAGATTGTTGGTTCTATATGAGTTGATACGACTGTTGGTGATCGACTTCAAAACAATTATATAACCATAAAACAATAAACAATATAACGATAAACAATAACCAGATTTATTAAATTAAATAAAATAATCACTTACCAATAAGGGGAACCCAAATATATATAGATATATATACACTCACAAACACCAACACCAAACAACCTTAGCTCCACTCCTCCTACTCATAGAGTAGGGTCCCTACACTATGGCAACAGCACGCCGTAACCACTAGAGAGAGAGGAAGACCGCACGCTCAAAAGCCAACACTAGACTAACTTGAGGGCCCCTGCCCTATTCTATAGCAGGCGTCCTCAAACCTCGCCTCTAGGACGAGATGATGTGGAAGTGCATGGGTGCCACGTCATCCCGTCCTCGTGCTACTAGAGCACGTGCTCCAAGTACCCTTCACACATACGAGATGTGGCTCGCTGTGTGGGTACTTGGAGTGTACCAACTTATATATTATTACAGTGGAAACAAATTTAACTTAACCAGAGGGTCACAACGTTTTGGGATGAATAAATTTGACGGATTAAAATCATGCGAACAGTAACTATTAATTTTTTCGTTTAGCAATCAATGTATTGAATCCAAGTTTTAGTTCAAGTTAAGCCCTACGCTTGTAAATTTATGTTGCATATGCATTACAGGTTAATATATGTCTAGAACATTCCTCACAAAGATTTTTACGCCTATTCTATTTTCTACTGATACATGCGGCTTAACTCTGCTGTCCGTCAGTTCAGCAGTAACCTTCGAACCGCTAGCATCAGTTATTTTGAAGCTCCAATTCATACTTGTTTTGAAAATTCAGGTTCACGTGTAAGTGACACTCCAATTAATTTTGTGATAAAAAATTTGAGATGAAAATGTGTTTCCTATGTTGATTGTAATTGTTTGTACAATTCTGAAAACGTTTAGGCAACATTCGTTGTTAGAAAATTTGGCGTGTTTATTGTTTGCATTTGTTTTTCAGCAGTTTTTTCCAAAAAAACTATTGGATACCACCACTTATTACACTTATTTTTGTTCGCATAATGGCAACCAGCGAGAGGGATCAAATTAAACTGGATCAGCTTCCGCATTTGGTGAGAATATGTATAAATATATTTTTAATTGAAAGAATCACTGAGAAAATGAAATTGGATTTGGATTGATTTGTTTTAATTTGCTTTCATCATTTAAGGCTCTGCTACATATAGCGCGATATTTACCGCGTGCGGATCAAAGTAGCCTTTCTGCAGTGTGCCGCAAGTTGAAGCCAATTTGTCGGATTGCATCAAGTGAGCCTTCACCTCCCCAGTCAATTGTGATTAATGGAAATGACCAATGCTGCAGAAGTTTGATACTATTCTCAAACGATGTATTGAAGCATCGAATGCGATTTGATGGTATTAAGGGATTTCGTATCAGACTGGTATCGTGTCGGCAGGGCGAAAATTGTTCAGGGATGGTTAGTTCTAAGATTGTTCTAGATTCCTTTTCAGCGTTTGAAAATTTGAAGCTGAATCTCAAATACTTGTACATGGAGTTGGAAGAACCCAATTTAGTCATGCCAGGCTGTCCATCTAAAGAATCAATTAAGAAGTGGTTACAGAATCAAATGAATTCCTTACAAGTATTATGTCTCCATCAGCACGCAATTACATGGATAGTTGGTTATTGTGAAAGTCAAAAGTTTAANAATTACATGGATAGTTGGTTATTGTGAAAGTCAAAAGTTTAACTGTCCGTATTATTTTGAAAACGTCAAGCACCTTCAAGTGAGCAGAAGAAACGCGAGTCCCTGGCAAATTGAAAAGATTCTTAGGATTACCCCAAACCTCAAAACACTGCACGTGTGTGGAGATATTGGACTGCAGTACCAGATCCCGAATCATCGAATTTCTATAGTAACTAATTTATCAGTGCGTGAAGTAGAATGTCCACAAATCGGTGAAAAATTGCAAATTCTGGTCAATAAGCTACCAAAGCTAAAAGAATTGGATATAAATTACTTTGATTGGAGTGGTAACCCTGCAATGCCGGAAAGTCTAAAACACGCACTAAAATGTAATCATGCCACACTGAAGCGCTTTTGTTGCTTTTCATTGTCATGTTGGAATTATTTCTTCTCTCAACGGCAGCCATACTTTCCTCAGTGCAAAGTTCTAACCATAGGTTGCAACATTCAAGAGCTAAAAAGCAATTTGGAACCACTTATTAGATTGAGAATTAAAGAACTTTTTCCCCAGCTGAAAATTTTTCGGATCATTAATCTGCGTAAAGAAAATGAGGTTATATTTGGAGGAGTTCCAATTAGCAGCGGTGACATAATCATTCCCGTTCCAACTGTCAAAACGCTTGAGTTCAATAATGATGTGTCTGTAGAATTGCTTCTATCTCTAAAGCAAATGTTTCCGAGCGTCACTTCAATTACAATCCGAGACAGCAAATGTGTTGAGAAGTTGGGTCAAGCGTGGCAAGAATTGGAGGAACTAGACATATATGCACCATTAACCCATTATGATCAGGTTACAATGGTTGCCACAATGCTTGGTATCGACCCCCAAGAAATCATGTACGTTTGTTACCAAAATACTGAGCATATTCTAGATTTCTACAACGTTGTTCCCATCAAACCAATAATTTTTTCGAGATTCGCCCGTAAGTTGAAAACGTACACTAAAGGATAACAAATTATCATAATTATGCTATCACATTCTTGTTTATCCAATAATGTTAGATCTCAAGAGGCTAACCATCAAATATCATATACCCATGGACAGCAGATTCCTTCGCAGAATGATAAAAATCGTGGCTCGGTGGAAGGGCTCTACAGTAATGGACATCTTACCTTTGGAATTCCATGATTATTACTGGAATGGCCTGGATTGTCGATGAATTAGTCAAAAAACAGGCAAATTAATGAAATCTGATACAGCTGTTTGGAATTGAACGTCGAAATACTAGCACTACATATATACGTTTTGAAGACTTGATTATTAGATGATTTGATTTGGGCACAAATCAGTATGACGAACGGTGAAAATTTAGTAAAATAGAGGGAAATACTAATCACGTAATTAATTAACATATATAAATGCAATATGAATTTGAAAGTGTTTAATAGTTTTTTTTCAATTTGACAGCAGATTTATATAAAACGAACTTATTCAACAAATTATTGTTATACGAGCAGTATGCTAAGAACTTCATTATTCTGTGCTACTTGCATAAAATCATGGAGCCATTATTGTTTTAACGTAGTTTTATGACTTGCCCGATTCTGGCATTGTTCGACTTCGAAAACAGCTTAAACATAATATTATCCTGCAAATTATGAAACTCCACTCTTATTTTTTGGAATAAATAGTCCAACAAATTTAGTACTGATTGCTGAAATTTTAAATAGTTTTCATTGAATTTAAGTTTAGCTCCAAAATTTCTTGTTTCATTCAAAATTAAATTTTCACGGGATTTATCTACAAAATCCGTTAAAATGAAGGGCTTGCACATCCCACGGGTACGATTGCGTTCTAATTACTTGCAACTGAACATTCATTTTGTCAATTTCTAATTGCGGTTTTTGACTTCAAACTTTTCATCAATCCAATGTGACAGCGCGTCATGTTGTCCTCTTCTTAATTTGGTCCGCTGGGTCACGTTACCCAGTGCGTCTGAGCATCAAGTTCGTATGGAATGATTTGCAGCCGTTTTCATTTGTATAGTGCTAAGACAGAGTAAGCTGGCAGAAAACGGACCGGTTAAGCCATATGCGTCTCAAGGTTGATACTGATTGTGATCGACCAAAAATCCTTCTGCGTCAGCATAATAAAGTTCTAAAAAATCGGTGAGAACGTTTTAATTGTTTACACTATGTGATACAGGTACTTTTAGAACTTGATTATATGCAATTCATGCTAACCCTGTGTCACTAGTTTTACATTTCAAGTTAAATGATTTGGCCTCAATAGTGACTCAAAGTCTCCGGTTGTAATGAAGAGCAAGCTCCAGAAATATACGACGGTGTCTTGCCATCGTTCTAATTTTTAAGTGTTGATTGGACTAGGATATTATAAGATATAGCAAAAAAAAACAATCCAGCTGCATTAAATGTCTAAATCCCGACAGGTTGACTTTGTAGTCTCACGTGATGAGAAGATTTCAAGCTCTTATATCACCATGAACAAGTCCGATATCAAGAGCTTTCTCCACCTGCAAACAGTAACGCATCCTCACTACGGGATTCAGTTCGTTTGTCAAGTTCGTTTTGCGTTCCTTTGGAAAGCAATAAATTTGTTGTAATTCTTCTTAAATGCAATTTGACATAAAATTACTCAAACTCAATTATTTTAAATTAGATTTAATGTCATTTAATAATAAAATTATTTACATTAAAATCATTAAAAAAGAGGGCAAAAATATTCATACATGGTTTTTCTGCAAATCGGCATTTTTTTTACAATGCATCAACCAGATTAAATAGTCAGTTTAAGTTTTGAACTTTTATTTTATTTGTCGGTAATAATGGAAGCAACTGCCTAAAATCACTATCATCAATTATTCGCGACAGTGTGATGCAATGTTACTGTTTCCGTATACCCGTGTTACGAAGAAATCCTAGCTTTCAAGCAAATGGAAGAATCAAAATGCACTGTCTGCCTGAAATATATCTCAAATGAAGTATACCAGTGCTGGGAGGGCCATATTTTATGTAAATCTTGCGAGTGGAAGTTAGATTATTGTCCTGTTTGCAAAGTACTGCTGCCCAAATGTCCATCTATTCGAAACCGAGCTTTAGAAAATTTGATAGACCAATTGAAGTTTCCATGTAATTTTAAAAAATTAGGCTGCAGTGCTCGTTTAATGCCTCGTAAAAAAAATAAACATGAGAATTTGTGTGAATACAGGTAATTTGTACCACAAACTTATTTTCGAGTATTACTATTATCTAAGCTTCCTTTGTTATCTTAGGACCTTGCAGGCATGTCAGCACTTCGGATTAGATTGCAGAGAGGATGTCATATTTTCGGATATACTGCAACATCTAAAAACCCACGACATAGGCTCTGCAACAAAACTCAGAAATTCACGTGTTCTACTTTCACAGCGGTTTGTGAGCAAAACAAACTTCATGGAACCATTCTCCTACAAGCATAAAGCATGGGTCATGCACGACCATGTTTTCTGTTTAAATACCAATTTGGATGGAAACAATACCATTGAATGGGTTATAAAGTGTCTGACGAATAGCCAGTCACCTGCTTTTGAATACAACATCAAGGCTACAATGCAGAAAAGGGTATAATTGACAAATTTAACACTGAAGTTGATGTGATAATGACATTTCAGTCTCAATTCCAGGTGTCAGTCTTCAATTGGCAAGGGCAACTAGTCCCAACCTTTCCTAACGTATCGCAATGCAAGATTAAACTTCACTTAAGCGAAATAAGTAAAACTCAAAACAATATTGAAGTAGAAGGAAGTCAGAAAGTTCTAAACTGGGTCTTGGAAATTCAAATCCATTCTAAAGCATCCGTTGATTTTATTCACGATAAACAAATTTGAACAAAAATTGTTGCCACATTTTCATTCATTTATGCTGTTCAGTATGCTCCACCTGAATAGATTTAATAAAATCAAAACTTGAAAGATTTTTTTCCAATCATTCCAAGTCGGAATTTTTTTATTCGCCAGTTCATATTTTCACTTTTCTAAATCTTTAAAACCTTGATCGTAAATACATTCCACGCAAAATGGAAACCAAAAGCAGCTTGCTAACGCATTCAACAAACTCTATACGTGATATCCATTACCGTATTTTCTGAATACATTGATGTGAAAGAGTGCACAACTTTGCGCAACCGGTTGTGGCCGCAAGGTGGCAACTTTTCCCAGTTAAATTCTACGGATGTTTTTAGAATCTCCAGACATGGATTATTTGCAAGCACGCCTTCGATACCATCAGCAGACAACTATTAAATACTTTGTTTCAGAACTAGCTCAAATGTTTATGAAAATGTTACTTACAAAGTTATTGCAGCTAATATCCAAATATATCAAGTGCGAAAATTGAATTCCATTGAGTAAGGTGGCGTCAGTAATTTGGCCAAAATTCACTATGGATAGTTTCTGAAGGCCTTCAAGTTTGAAAATCAATCTGAATTAAATGTCTTCCTTAAACTTGTCTTTTACTTAATTCAATGTTATTACCTTTTAGTCGGAGTACTGGAGCTGAATATCCATTTTGATTTTTATCCCCAATGAATCCATTGTCATTACAATGGCTATTGTTGGAATTCTTGAGTTCAAGTACCTGGAGCTTCGTAAAATTTGTGAAAATATAAAACAGCGTTGCATTTGTTAATGCACTGCCACAGAAGTCAAATTTCAACTCCTTTAAAATGTCTGGTTGTAGACTTGTTAGATCAAAAGAGTAAATATTGTAATCGACGTCAGGCTGACAACGTATGCTGAATGAGTGTAAACAAGCAGGTAGGTTTTTCACCAGAGTTCGGGCACAGGATTTGGGATCAATAACCCTTGGATCACAAAGGAGGTAAATTTGTAGTTTCCGTAGGCCTGTGAACAGCTTAACCGATTTGGAAAGTCTGAGAACCCTTTCTTTGACGCATGCTGCCGTTATTGATTTATCAAATTGTAAACGTAAACTAGCACATATAAGGAATGTATTAACAGATAGAAATTCTAGAAGGAGTTTGAAGTCACAGAGCGAAACATCTAACCATACACGAATTAACTGTGGTTGACCCTTTAGAAACAACAAATCTGAATTATTTATGGGCTCCTTCACAATAATACATGTCAAATTGGGCAGGAGAGAATGATTCATACGGGCTGAAATTAGTGACATGTTGGAAATAGAAATTTTCTTCAGGGTTATTAAATTGTTTCTAACAATTTGACTCAAAGTTGTGGTTGCATCCGAAGAAATACTAGTATCTAATACAAGACAAACTAGATTAGTTGCTCTTAAAAACGGTTTTAAGTGTTTTTCAGCTACATAATGTGCAACTTGAAGGGAACGTTTTGGAGTTCGTACCCTTATTCCTATTAAGTTTTGACAAAATTCGGGAAAACTAACAAGTCCGCTTATAATATTTAAAACACTCACGTCAAGTGAAACGTACAGAATATTGGCAGTAAATAAATAAGAAAAAATTGCAAGAATATCGCTTAGAAGATGAACGTCATCATGACCTGTGAAATCCTCAATAATTTCAATTTGAAAGGATGTGACACTTCGATTCGAACACAAATATTCCCAAAACTTTCTTTTCTTATCTGGAATTGTTTCGTTTTGGCTATCCTTAAACGGTAAAAGAACTTTAATGTTAACAAGGGTTCTTGGAGATAAGTAGTCGAAATTTGATGAATAGCGTGAAATAACCATACGACTATTTCGAATCCAAGTGTAATTGGTTATTATAGATATATTTAAGCATCTGCAGGTCAATCTCCATTCCTTCATATCAGAAACGGACAAGCACTTGCCCAAAAAATTCCAAATCTGAAAGAAATGAATTTTTAAAAAATACGTCCCACAAGCAGCAATAAAATATTTCTTACGGTAGAAAAACGATGAGACTGGATAAATTTGTGGATAGCTTGTTCCATCGAGAGATGCTTAAAACTTCTACAGAAGCAATCGCAGACAAAAACGAATGTGGGTCAGAATCAGTTAGACAGTGACTCCCTCGCAAATATGTTACATAATTTCACTAACATCATAATTAACCACCCAGCGTGTAACACGTCTTAAATTGTTTTGATAAAACATTAAGGTCCAAATTTTATCAGAAATTTTACCGATTGAAATTACGAAACATTATTGCGTCGTTTATCTTCGTTTGTACCTACATTGGATTGTATTTAAGGAGATCCAACCCTAAACAATAATTTAGTACTACCTGCTAAAATGACATCAACTAATCATAAATACAATTTACCGCACAAATTTGCTTTCGTTGTTCACCTGTTTTGGAACTTGCTCCTCTGGATAACAAATGCAGTAGAACATATACTTGTTTGCATATTGATTAGCTATAAAATATCGCTCTATGTTTGTATATTACCAAAACGTAAAATTAAAACGGTTTGAAACAAGAGCTGGACATTCATATGCGATAAATTAATTAAAAGCGCATACGCATTAAAGTAACATGAGATGCTGAAATTAATCACTTCATCGTATCTTGGGTCGCCAATAAATCGTAACAGTTGCTTGGTTGAAGATACATTTAGATGCAAGAGAGCATACCTCACGTCAATCAAATCCATCTTTGACATTTTTTTATGTCCTATAATAGATATTTGATCGTATTTCTTTGAAAATAGTGCAACTAAAAAGCTACTTGCAATTCAGAATGAAATTTGAAACACGAAAGGTTGTATACTTTAATACAAATAGTGCAAAAATGATTTGTTTTACAGTGAGGAGCAAGAAATTAGTCGTGAAAAGTCCTTATGAATAAAAATTACGGAATTCATTAGTGTAAGTAAGTAAAGTATAAAATCCTCCAAAACTTCCCAAAATTTTCATGCAAATAATTAGTCAGTACCTAAATTTAATGGTGTTACAGTAAATATGATAACAGGGAAAATTTTGGTTCTTTAGCTCTTGATTCATATCATAATCTTAGAAAAGTGAACATGATTTTTCATAAAAAATTTTTTACGCAGATTTTTAGTGAGAGCTTTTGACATACCGGGTGTTTACATAACACTAAATTTAGCTCATACATCTAGTACATTGTATAAGAAAATGAAGCTAAACATTAGTATAAAATTAAGAACTAAAGAAACAATTTAAGTTAACCTTCTGTAGGCAAACAACGTGTCAAGTATTTTTTTTATGATTCGCGGGGGCAAGCGTTTTGAATTTATTTTAAAAAAGCAACAATTACAGTGGCATTGTCCCCTAAATATGGTTTTTTTCGCTTAACAAACTCTATTAAGTGTTTGGCTGGATTTTCGTTCTCGGAGATAGCTTCTTGAACCCCTTCAGCAAATTCATCTTTATCTAGAATTTTGCATACACCATCTGTTGACACAATAAATCCACAGATATTGGAAGTAATCTTCTTCTTGGCAAGAAATGGTTCGGGAGAAATTGAATATTGTCCTTTATGAGTAATACTCCAAAAGTCACCTGGTTCAACCATGTATATAAAAATATTAGAATTACGCCTTTCAAACATATATTTACATGTGCTGAATCGTATAACACCTAAGGAGCGCGTTACATCCAAACAAGGAAACTCTATTTCCCGTCCACCTTCTTCAGTGCGAAAACAAACGACTCGCGGTACTCCAAGGCTTAATACCGTTTTTCCACCGCATCTATATATCAAAGTATTGAATTGGATTGCGCTAATTTTAAACATTATATGCATGTTCAAATTACCGTTCGATGCGCTTTCTTTCATTTGGATCCCAAGGATTATGGATTCTTGATATGTTTTCTGCTACTAAAGAAAACTCGTCTTTCTTTGACAGTAGAAAGGCGCAACTATCTCCAACATTTGCAATATACATAGTATCAATTAGAATGAGAAGTATAGTACACGTTGTACCAGAAGACGATGATTGTCCATTCGACTTTTTAGGCCATTTTGGATCTAATTATTACAAAAATTAATGCCTTCTATCAATTAAATCTAAATTTGTTCTTCTGAATCATTAATAATCTGCACTGCTTACACTCTGTTTTTTTCATTTCGAAATTCGTTTCAATAAAAGCATTTTTAAGCGCTCCAAAAACAACTTCATCCTCCCAGGCATGAATTTTTTCACAAATGTTTGGAATCAAAACCTCCTTGCAGTAACTCGCAGCATGTTCTCCACCATGTCCATCAAATACTGCCAGTAGCACCGCTTCCTTGCCATTCCGTTGAATTTTCTCAACAATGAACGCGTCCTCCATTGTATCCCGTTGTCTCTTATCGGTCCAGGCTGTAATTGTCCATGACCGGCTCCCACTGAATAAAAAAGTAACAATAGTTATAAAAAATATAATAATCACAAGTATCAAAAAATTGGAAGTAATTTTATTACATCGAAGTTTCCCACGATAAGTTTTCGGTGACTTCAAAGTTTGACGAGTAGCGAAAAAGTGTCATGGCTGTATAATTCTGGCTTGTAAATAACTTTTGGTCTCACCAGAGGCGTAAAAACTGGACTGAGCAGCCAGTTGGAAATAACCACAAATATGTACTTCAAATAAGCTTGAGCAAAAACAATCTGAGCTCGTAGTTGAAATATGTGTAGAGTGGCCGTTGTTCATATGCTATTGTTTCATTCTAATGATGGAAACTTATACGGTTCAAGTTATTACACTGTCAAATTAATTTTCTCCTAAAAATTGTTGCTTGAAAAATGTCATTTAAATAACGTTTTGTCTTGTACGCAAGTCTGTATTAAAATTTTCTCAGTGCATGAAACATATGAGCCCTTTTGTAAACCCTAAAATTTCATATTTGTTTGGATAAGGGTGCAAATTTCTATACTCATTTGCTCACGAGTATGTGGCAATAATAAAATTATTGTTATTTCATGCCCAAGCAAATTTCACTTTGATAACGTACGACGAATTCATTTGTTTTATTCACAATAATTATTTATGGCCATTTCTTCTATGACATCATTGATATTTTAAAAATTTATGGAGTATTTTTGGATTCAAATATTTTAAAACACCTCCTAGCTGAAATGCAAAGGTTTGCTAAAAATGAGCAGCTTCTATATATTGAATGCAATATGTTCACTGATTTTGCCAAACAAATGCTATTAAATGCTGTTGCACTTTGCACTTGCAGCTTTGTTGCACTATTTTCACTTTTATCTTGAAAAAAACAATTCCAAGCATCCAGATACAGCTGCTTATTTTCATGTGACACCGTTCATTTTTACAAAAAATTGCTATTTTGGTATATTATTCGCGTATTTTTTTGTTTGGAGACGTGTACAATTTATTGCGGAATAAATTCATGAAAATGCCCATTAATTTTAATTGAAGTTTTTTTTGCATGTTTAAATATCAACTGGACGTAAAACACAATGGGGCATTAATTACAGTTGTGACAATGAAATTAATAGTTTACAATCTTGTCTAAGAATTATTATAGTCTAAGCTCGGTCTGCAGCTAAACTACATTTCCAAACGTAGCTCGGGGCAACTGTGTAGGTTCACCAAATTCAATATTTTGCGTGCGGGCCGTGATAATCCTATGGGTACAATTACAGCAAAATATGGTTAGGAATTGACGATGACGGGGAAGTTATTTTTATAATGTCATTGCATGATTATAAAATATAAAGAATAACCAGTATTTCTTTCAGCCGTGGACAAATAGTTTTAAACAAGCTCTTCAAATGGTCATCCAAAGGAAAATTGGCTGGCGGTCTAAATTTTTCCAAGCTTGGATTGCTATGTAGCATGGCAATACAAGCGTTCTTGGTGATCTAGGGAAATAATTAGTGTAAATTTCATTGGTTCGAATCATTACTGAAAACGATAGAATTACATTTTGGTTATTCCACAGGTCCAAGGTACGAAGTCTCCAAAAACTTAATCCCTTGTATGGCTGTCAAGTCACTGATGTTACCACAAGAAATTAGGGACAGAAATTTAAGACCTTGTATTACAAAATTACAAACCATTATTCCTTAGTATACACAGTTTTGACTGTTATTTTATTTAAAAAATACCTCTTAAATTAGACAGACTGAATTGACTTTCGCTTTTTAGATCCTGTAAATCCATAATCGGTAAACCTGCTATCGGCATATGACAAGGTAAGGTCCTGAAGCAATCTCATGTTTCGACAAATATACTCTGCTGTTTTGTCTGTAACAGCATAGCCACATCGGCTTAGATTTAATACAGTAATGTTGACTAGATTACTTCCAGGAAAATGAACAGGTTCTAGGTTTTGAGCAATATCATCTGTCTTCCCATAGTTCGAATTTCCACGGAGCACAAGTTTTTTAATAGATGTGGGTAACTTTGAGAGGATGTGGAGCAGAAAATTCAGAGGTTAGATCGCGCCTGGCAGAACCAAAGAGATCGAGAGAGAATTCCTCCAGTAGCATATTACTTAAAACCTCTGTGAGTTTATCACTGTATTCTGTCAGTCGCTCGGTTGAAATTCGTAGTCTTTTCAACTTTTTCCCTCTTTGCTCCAGAATATCTAGTATGCGATTTGGAAATTGTGGAAAAATTGCAATATCCAATTCCTCCAGGAGCGGTTGATTTTTCAAAACTCTTTCGATAATGTCCACCCACGGTTCTGTTATTCGAATTTTTAGACTTTTTAACAATGGAAACTCGTCATCGATAGTTAATTTAAGCGCTTTGTGAGACAATGTTGTACAAATAGGAAAATCAAGTTCCAACGTCTGAAGTCGTGACCGATTGTTTTCCAGCAAATTTGAGATCCAAATTAGATTTGCGCTTGTTTGCATCGTCGGGAAAAAATAACTTGGACTGGAAGCCTTTGATGACATTTTGAATGTGTGCAATACAAATGATGTTGTAAAAGGATCTCCAATGAAGGACAGCTGCTCCAACGATAGAGGGTTGAAAGCTTGGGGATTCATTTCAAATTTTAGAACGTGTAATCGTGAAACCATTGGAGCATTAGACTTAAGAAGCATAAACGTGAATGGGTGAAAAGGAGCGCAAAGTTCACGCAGGCTGTTACATTTTTGCAAAAGATTATGAAAAAAGTTTAACATGCGTGATTCTGACCATGCTCCTAAATCATACTCAAATTTTAAAGATAATGTTTCGACTTCTTCTAACTTCAGTAGAAACTGCGAAAAATTTGAATCATAGTTTTCGGCCAACAACAGGTGTTTAGATGCACTTGAGACCTTCATGTGTCTCCACTTAACCTGTGCGTTTTTAAATTCGTCCATATTCATTTGTAGACAGTTGATGACCACACAGCAGCGAGTTCTGTATGGAGTATCATCCAATATATGCCGATTAAATTGCTTTGACACTAGTCGGCATGACTTTAGATCTTCAAGGTTCAAAAATTTTCCCAGTGTTCTCCATACCTGTAGTCATGAGCAATCGTTAGACAATTAGATAAAGTATTGAAAGCAGACTGAACTCACCACAGAGTTAGAAAGGACTAGTTGACTCAAATTCTGCCACGATTCTGGCTCCCAAACTCCTTCAAAGGAGGCTGAAACATCTTCCATATCGAAATTGATACTGTTGTTTTCCGGTAAAATTTGACT
>WJFA01002232.1:0-16906 GCA_009870155.1 Pseudobourletiella spinata | reverse complement strand
TGACTACGCGGATATTTGAAAAAGTTATTGAGGAGCTTGGGGTTACTGTCATGAAGGTTTGACCTGATTGACATGACTACTCTCAATTTTGAAAAGCGGTACCACACCGTATCTGTGACCATTGGTACCAAAGATGTGGGGTAAAATGTCTGAATTTTTGCTGACTTATAGCTCGGACAATTTCCAACCGATGTTCAAAAACTGTTTTTTGTTGAAACGATAATTAAAACTTCTAGTTTATTTTTAGCTATTTGAATTTCTAAATCTTAATGGTTCGAGTCAAAATATTAAAATCATTATATATCCGACAATTTTTCAAATTTCATATGGCAATAAATTATTCTCTTGCAAAATTTAATTCTCTTTTATTTTCAAAACGAATTGTCAAAAGCGAATCAGTAGCCACTGAGAAATCTGAAACAAAAATGCCAAGTCTGCCAATGCGGGTATTTCAGTAGTGGTAAAGTTATTGCCATTATTTCTAGCAAAAGGTGCAAGAGCTCAAAATGGTGGCTAAAATTCTTTTTAGTATACCGAAATATAGTTGAAAATTTTTTTATTTTGTAGTTTTGCCTAAATTTTGCGAAAAGTGAAATTCTGGAAACACAACGAAGGGGGGACCCTTGGATCCATGAAAATCCTTATGGGAAATCCCATGTTAAATTCTTCAGGTTTCATTTTCACGAAACTTTCATTTTTCCTAATTTTGCATACAGTAGTCAGTAGTTTCAGGGACGAAATTTCAAAGGCCAGTACGTGTTCTGGGTCGTTCGGATGCAGAAATATCTCCGCACACAGCCTCACATATACAAACGAACTGGCTGAAGAAAGTGGCAGTGAAAAAAATTAGGACTTGCATAAGACGGTGTGTATGTGTGTGTGTGCGTGTGTGTTTGCAGGCCATGGATGCCAAGTTCCTTGACAGAGGCCTCTTCAAATTCCACATCGGATGGCTCAAAAGGCAACACATGGAGGGTTTCAAGTCACGGAACGGGATGAATCCTCAGTGTTGTTTTCAGTGCAGTCGTATTAGTTCAATCCGGAATAATTCCCAAGTGGAAATGTATTGGTTTTTCCCGTCGTCGTCGGGGGAAAAGTATGAAACTGTATAGGGTGACGGCGGGAGCAGCAGTCGTATATAGCTATGGTTATTTGAGAGTCATCGTCATCATCATCAACATCATTTTGTACAAAGTACCTCTTTACATAGTCAGATATACTAAATATTTCGGGTGCGGATGGTGGATGGAATAGAAAATTGAATTTTTCCGCTGCCGAACCACAGCGGCCAATCTTATATTTTCTCCACCAAACGCACACACAGTGAGCGCTCGTGTATTAACAGACAGCTAATGACGGTGTAGTGGAGAAGCAAGCATTGCATAGTGAGATATGGGAGTCATTGTTTACGTTACAGGGTAAACGTGAATGCAAAGAATTTATTGATAAATTTTCTGCATTGTTTCCAACAACCCTGTTTATTTCTTCGGTGTGTGTGTGTGCTTGTGAGCGTATTTGTACGTGTGTGTGTGTTTGTATGTGCGTGTATTTGTGTGTGTGTGTGTGTGTGTGTGTGTGTGTGTGTGTGTGTGAATTTGTGATAGCATGTGCGTTGGTTGTATTTGTATTGGTATTGGTATTAAGAAGGCGAGGGGGATTGACGTGTCCCGTGATAAAAATTGTGGGCCTTGTGTGTGTGTGTGAGTGAGTGTGTGCGGCGGTATCATTTGTGTGCCCCTGTACACAAATGACACACTCGTATAACGTACGGCCTATGAAATAAAATTTGGGAAATAATAATAATAATAATATGGGCCGCCCATGGATGGAACCACACAACTACACACACACACACACAATGGCCCATGGGCAGGCGTCGAGCAGCGGCCAGGGTTCACACCCACAGTCATCATCATAGTATGCGTATGCGTCATCCGCAGAGACAAAGGAATGACATGGGCCGCATTTACGTATAACATGCATGTACGTGTAAATGTCATACTGTCCCCTTTGTGTTGTCTCCGCCGTCGTCGTCGTCGTCCTCGTCGCCTCGTAATCAAAAACGGAAATGGGATTTTTCTCCTCCCGTTGTTATGTTGACAAAATTGCGGACCGTCCCCCACAACACCTCCCACTCCTGAACAGTTTACTGTGTACATGTACACATACAGAATTGCATGCAGCCATGGTTGGGACTGGGGCTTCAGTTCCTCAAGCGAGCTAATGGTTATTTGAGCCCGGAGGGCAGAAGGGAAGGATTTTTTCCATACCTCACATTATTTGACACTTAATCTAATGCATTGCTATGTCGTAGTCACAGCTGATGATGATGATTCGTAAAAGACTTATTGAGTCTCCTGTTCGAATAACCGAAGAGTAAGTACGAAGCGCAGGCGCATTCCTAGTTTCGGAGCGTAGTTCCCTAATTATTCTCACTTTCCCGTAGCGCCTTTGTGACGCCGAGGAGAGGAAATACCTACACATGCACACACATGGGCCTGCACGCAGTAACACAATAGTTAACGGCCGTCTTGAGAGCCCTTGGACCTATTATCGAGGTGGGGCAATGGTGTGAAACGACGTGAGACGAGGGTGATTTGACCTTTGCACAGTTTTTGGTTTTGTACCACAGAGCGGCTGCCGCCATCGCCGCCACCACCATCATTTGCGGAGTTATTACAGCAGCCCAAGTCACTAATGGGACTATGCGGTTAGTGCGGTTCGGTAGCATTAATCAAGGGGTATATTTGAATTAATCTCTTGGTGTTCAGGATGATGATGATGATGATGACATAAGTGAAACTTTGCATAAGAGTGAACATGGCCATTTTATGACTCAGCCGCTTGGCTCAATTTACGACAGAAACAGCATTGGGTATAGATATATAAATATACATATATTATATACATATATGCAGGAGATGGGAAGTGAAAATCCCTATCATGTCATCTTGTATTAGTGTTCTCTTCTGGTAAAACTAGATATCTAATCCCATAGTGTGGATTCAGAGGTGAGGCCCACCAGTGAGTGACAGATCAGAGATGGTGCAATGCCCACGCCTTTACTAAAAGCACACTGCACTGGGAGTATTTGCAAATTTTATCAAAATTCCAATGGTATGTATTCCAAAAAATGTGTTAGGGGGAGTCTATTAAACTGTAAAGTGGGTGGCTATGTATACGCTTAGGCCGGAAAGTATGTCGTATTTCGATGCAGTTTTAGGTATCTGCACCCTGGATTTTAATTAAATTTGGGTATATATAGGTTGTTGGTATTCGAATAATAATCTTCGATTAAGTCGAAGATATCAAATTAATTATTAGAATCATCATGCATCAATCAAGTATCTGCGAGTGTTGGAAATATTATCATTAGCTTATACGATAACAACGCGAGAGAATTGAATCTGTGACTATCGCAATAATGTGATTATTGCAACATAACTCAAACATTTTCGTTTTTCTCAACATCAAAATCATATTGTCATAACCAATAGCAATTATTCGTATTTGGTATCCAGATTTGAATGAGTACAATTAAGTATTCGTGTAGGTATTCGGATTTGAACGAATAAGTCACAAGTATTCGTAAAGGTATTCAGATTTGAATGAATAAAAAATGTTGGCGCAGTATTCAGATTCCAGTTAACAAAAACAAATATTCGTGTAAGTATTCCTACAAAAGAGAACGTATTATTTATAAAACTATCCGCATTTCAATAAGTCAATGTATTCATACAAGTATCCGAATTTCAATGAATCAATGTGCTCATACAAGTATCCGCCTTTCAATAAATCCATGTATTCATACAAGTATTCGAATTTCCATAAGTCAATGTATTCGTACAAGTATCCGATAAAAATGCTCTTACCGCTACCCATATATTGAGTGAGACGAATAGCTCATATCAATATTTGTATTTGAATGAAATCACATATTTGTATGGTTACTTGTACGGTTAAAAACAAGGAAGTTGAATTGATACAAATACATTAGTAAATAAGGTATTTTTGTGCGTTGACATCCGTATTCTTACACGTGCCAGGTATTCGTAAGAAAACATGCAGTCTTGACTGTCTGGAAACGGACCTGGGCCTCACTTGAAACCTCTGGCTGTGTCACATGGGATCGGCCTCGGCAGCTCAAGTCCTCGTGCAATGTTCTTATTCGGGCCTCAAGCACAACCGCACGGGCCTCACCTCTAACATATCCTAGGGCCTCAGCTCTGGCTTGTGTGGACCCCACGGACAACGGTGCACATCATGATGGGTGGTGTCTGGAGGAGATGTTCCTTTTGGAATCACATTTGTCGGAGTATCACGGGCGGTTGCATGGACTACAAGCGGGCTTTATGCAAACCGGTAGGATTATATCGGATAGCTGTAATAGTGCTCGCTCGCACGCAAGCAGCCGCACATCGTTGAGCGAGCTAAAAAGTCAATGTTGAAATTAACCTGAAACTTGTGCCATCGAGGGGCTCACCATGTGCCACACAACGGTATATATCTCATTCATATAATTATCCATGAGCTAACTGGAAACATCACACACAACAACAACAACACACACACACACGCTCAAAAACAGGCTCACATGAGCACAAATTCCCACAAGTACGACCTTTACCATTTGAATAGCATAGCACAGAGAACCGAGTTTATATGGATCGGAATGCACGGATTTTTTTCAACTTCCCGCACTCATAACAAAAACTCAAAAGCTTCACTTGCTCCTATGCATATAACTGTAAAAAAAAAGAGGGCGGTATAAGTAATTCCGTGGATAAGATCTGGGAGGGGGTGGGAGTTAAAACAAGTGGCGCAACTACAAGTTCTTTTTTTTCTTCATTTTAAAATTCCGGAAACAGAAACTGTTAATTGCTTTGGTCTTTGTACACATATCAACTTCCGGCGCATGCCTACCTCCCATTCGCACCTTACACTTTTGACGCCACAAATTTAAATAGTTTCATCAAATATGTGTGAACTATATGAACAAAGGAGCGTCTTATGAGATACCACTTGAGTCTTGTTTGCTGTAAAAGAGCTCACTTTCTTCAGCCAGCCTCTCAGTATACATACACATTGAGCCTTCGGAAGAGGAGGAGGGTTGGCTCGAGGGCAATTTTTAGTTCCGGCGGATGTGACAAGAATCTGTAATCTTTCCATGTGTGTGTGTGTAAGTAGAGCGTCGCGCGACAGTAGTGTCATGATCATAAACCTCTCACAGTCCGTCAGCTTGCGGCACACTACCGCGAGCATGTTAGAAGGTTTGCGGTGTGATCTACTGAGTGAGTGGGATACACACGTCTTTTACACACTGTATGCATAAAGCCAGGACGTACTGCATATATGCGTTTCCACAGAACAGCGGAGAATTTCACACCGCCGGGTTTGAGCAATTCATTATTACATTGTCAACGGTACGTGGATCATGTGGATGCGGGAAAAGATCATGTCACAGTAGCCTCTCTCATGTCCCATCTTCTTCACCTCTCGTGCCCCACAAAACTACGAGGAATGAATGAGTGTCTTTCTTTGTCTCATCATCCCGTGGAATTTTGAATGTTCCCCCCGTGTTACACCATTCAAGAAAACTATTGTTGATCATCATCATCAACATCGTCGTCGTCATCATCATGAATAGAGCGTTTGTCTTGTTGTGGGACGGAAATTGTTGTTGTGAGTGACTTTTCTTCAATGCCGCGCCGCGGCAGTGGTGGTGATGATAATACTGACGATTGGAGTGTTGTGAAGCGTGAGGCGGCAGCCTTCAAAGTAATTATTCTTGCCGTTTGTATTGCCTCCCTGGCTTCTGTCTTATTTCGTTCAAGCACCACGTTTGACCCCAATCCGCTCGCCAACCAGTAGCTCGTCTGCGTAAAATTATGGTGGATCCATGTTTGTAAACAAAGGGGAAAATAGGGCTAAAGTAGTTGTTATTCTCCTATATGCTGTGGGATGATGGGCGGATTGGACAGATTTGTGTAATGAAATTATAACAACTTGTGACTTGGAGAAGCGGCAAGCTCATACTGAAGGCGCCATACGGCGCTCCTGGATTATGATGATGATGATGATGCACTTGACAGATGTCCTTGGAACGTGCGCATGCACACTAAAAGTATGAGAATTTGGTGTGGGAAGGATATTGCTCGAAGATCCAGTTCAACCAAAGTCTGTTTACCGAATCCACCTACTCAAAAGACATTTGCCTCAACCGTGTGAATTGCTCGAAAGTCGGTGGCTCGAATCCTATTTTACCTCAAACAGAGTTCCGAAAGACAGATAGTGGAACAGCGAAATGAACGAAATGGTCGAAACATAACAGAAAATAATAACACTGTAAACTATTTTTGTGTAGTATGATTAAAGCTTCTCAGCATGCACAGTCATCAATATATAATAATGAATGATGTGCAAACCCTGCCCAATATATCCGTTAATTTAAAAGCACGCATGACACATAGGGCGGAACAAATGATGAAAATACGGACTTCGTGCGCAGTGACATCCACGGGCAGCCCATAGGCATCCTTTTCAGCCATAATAGTGGCTTTCATCGTGCGCAAAGTGCAGATTTTTGAACATTGAGATGGATCACAATTGATTCATCATGGCTGTGAATTAGAAGTATTTGAAAGTTAGAATAAATTTACACGCGAGATGGCGTTAACATCAAATAGCAGCATTTGTGAATGACGTCACCGCCGACAACATCACCACTGCAAACCATGTAACACTTGAGGTCTACTGACGATGAGATTTACATGATAATTTCGGCTTCACATTTACAGAACAGAATTTACAGTACGTACAGCAAAAAATGCAGTAGCGAATTAATCTAAAATCCGGTAAAGTGTCGCTTTGGTATAGCGACGTTTCAGTAAAGTGACGATTCGGTTAACTCACGGTGTGGCAGTAAATTGGTGTTGGATAATCTGACGATCTTTCGTGAAATTTTCGTTGTTTCGGTAAGCAGACGATTTCAGTAAACAGGAACGGCCCAACAATCGTACCATTTTGATTCGGTGACCTGTCTGTCGATTAAGTGTATGTTCGATAAAGAGGCGCATGCATAACCGTGGCTTGGGGTTGCCGAAGTGACAAAATTTCCACTTGCGGTGCTAATAATTTCATCCTTCAATAAGAATGTTGGAGCCAGTAGCCAGTTCGAGAGTGGTGCGACGAACACCAAATCATAACTTCCCCGTATTGCTCTACACCACCACACATATGCATGATGATGATGTGAATTGAGCCCCGTCGCGGTGAGAATTGCAACTTGAATGAAATGAGCAACGGCGGACAAGATGACATCCATTTCCATAGGATCTTACTGGGAGATGAAAATCCATAGGATCTACGTATTCCCAAGTCTTTTGTAGTTCAGGAATGAAATTGCTGCACCACGGCCAGGCACGGAATATATGCTCCCAGACGGGCCACAGTCAAATTCCACTGGTGGAGCGACTTCCACGTGCGGGATAATCCTGGTCCTACGCCTGTTGAGTATTAAAGAATTTTATCACCTTGAGTAATTATATATTATACATGTGTATCCTTCCATTTGATTAACGCATATGCAACAACACGCGTCGTTCCGTGTCTAGTAATTTTCTCACTTACTCACACTTGCTCAGGCTATCTCACTCTTGTTATCCTCCGGTATGATCCCAGTTTATTATGATGTTTTTTTAGTTCAGCTCAACTGATCCTTGAGTCCATGCAGGGACGACGACGACAGAGGAGATTTGGGTAAAGCTAATAGAATGTTGTGGACGGACGGTCGGGCGGAAAAGTTTCCATTATCATCTCACTCCGCTGGTGGTACGTCCGCCAATGAGGCGTGTGGAACCGTTTTGGATCGCCTTTCACAGTATTCCAAGACGTCCTGTTCAAAATCCGGTGTCAAAATTGCCCCGAAAATTTATTCAAAAGTATTGGATTTCATCTCATTTCACAGACATCATTAAAACTGCGTAAAGTAAATTTACGAACGGTTCAAGTGCTTCCGCTTCTTGTTCAGGGGTTCGTGGTAGTACTTGTGCGTAGGGGCTTCACGACAGTCTGTGAGTGTGTGCAGTTCTTTCTGGGTTTCGGGAACACTGGGAATTCTTGTAGTGCAACACGAGTTGGTGGTCCAAGTCGTGCGGTAATCATACTGTATATCCCTGGTGGGTCCACGTCGTGCGGTAATCATACTGTATATCCCTGGTGGGTCCAAGCCGTGCGGTGGTTTTGCTGGTATTGCTGTTGGTTTAGGTGATTGGTGGTGATAATGATGGAATAGGAAGGAAAGCCCGCCAATGCATTGATCCTGTCCCACGGGCTATAATCTCTCAATGCGTTTTATCATCAACTTTTTTTTCAGCCGCGCCACCAATGTGTACCTAGACAGAGTGAGAGAATATACACACACACACAAAGGTTTGATAAACGAAAATTATTGATGTCACGTGGAGATTGCTCACACACAGAGTTCCTCAGGGAATTTTACAGTCGTACACATACCTGCACATGACTGAACGTGAGGAAAATAGTCCAGATATTCCCATCATGTCTATGCTAGGCCGGGAGCAGATCAGTTGCAGTTTGTGTTCGGGATGACCAGCATAGGGTGTTGGTTGTAGGATTCTGGCAGTTACTATTATTACTATTGTTGGAAAAACAAGGTCATTTCAAACCCCACCGCCCCCTTCTTCTTGCACAAGAACTGAAAGAGAGGGAGAAGTATGTATAGATAAATATGTTTATCTAATTATCATATCGAATCGTGTTTTGAATCGTAAAAAAACGTAATTCCATTCCTACCCGGAACCTAAACACACACACACATACACACCCAATGAATATTCAAGCAGTCACGATAGCAGGATTTCACACACACACACACACACACTTTCCCGTGAGCTCGCAACCCCGGTGGAACAGACGACTGGTTATTTATGGTGATTTTTAGCGGAGAAATTACGATTGGGTCCGACGACGACGGCGAAGACTATACCGGAAAGAATTAATTAGAACCGTAATAGTGCGCTCACATGGTATAGAGTGAGTCATTTTGAAATTTCATGTCCGTCGGAAATTTAAACCCACCTTGGGAAAAAGTGTTCTATGGGCGCGACGGTGTGAAATTTTGAATAATAGTGTTGGACGAGCCGAGTAGATAGATGCAGCCAGTAGTGTCCTGTTGCTTCTGAGTTGCAAGGGTTTCATAGTAATCTGCACGGCTTGTCCATCTCAACTTCTGTAGACTGAGGGCGTGTCGGTGTGTGGTTCCATTTTTCGACGACGAGCGGATGATAATTGGAGTGATTTTTGGCGGAAAATCTTGGGCCCCTTCCTTGTGGTGCGAATTAAAAAACTTTCCTCATGCTTGTCCTCCATTGTTCCCTGATTTCCTTGCTGTCAGCTCATGTCTGCACACTTGCTGAAACCACATCACGGTCTTCTTCTTTTTGAAAGAAAAGATCAACGCAGCGGCGCGGTGCACATAGAAGCGGAGATACTCTGGGCTCAAATCTGTCTGAGAGAACCAACGGCAAGAAGGAACACAACATGGCAGATGAAGTCAGCCAAGCTTGGAGCGGAGCATCTTCATCTTCTTCGAAGATGAAAAGCGGCCGACCTGAGCTGGTGATGATGCGACCACAAGAAGTGAAACTCAATGAGATTTTCCAATTGGAAGAGATCACACATTTTACACGTACTAATAATGGTGGGAAAAAATTAACCGGCTCACGTAAATTAGTTTCTTTTCAAGAAGAAGATGATGATAATGATGATGATGACGATGACGATCAAATTCTCGTTTGTGCTGGTGGAATGAGACGTTTGAATTTGAATGTTGGCGCGGGCGGGAGCATGAGCAGTCCTGAGCATCCTCAGCGTGCCATTGAAAAAATTAATGGACAATCGTTGGAAGTTCAGGGCCGTGATTTATTACCAGGTGAAAGTGATCTGAGGCGGAGTTTTTACAAAGGCAATAATGGAAGTAACAACAGTGGTACGTGTGGTAGTAGTACCAGCACCGGCCGCACCAATGGAGAGGAGATCAAGTCTGAGGCGTTTCACAGAGTGGACAAAAATGTGGGCCACATTTCGTTGGACAGGGACAGTGAGCTGCCTGGTACGAGTTGGACGTTGAGTGGGGTGAGGGATGATGATGGATTATTTGAAGATGAGGATGATGGTGAGAGTGGTGCGGAGGTGCGGATGAAATCAGATTCCGCATCCATGAGGTTTTCTCGGATGAGGGATCCCTTTGTTGTACTGTTGGATGTGAAGAGAGCGGATGTGATATTGGATCTGATCGTCTTTCTTACGATCCTCGGAGAATTTTTGACGAATGTGACCATGGGAATTTGGCACTACCGTGACGGCATGCGGTGGGCTTTCGCCGTCACGGGCTTCTTCATTTTGTTGGGTGCGGGTAGCGTCCTTCATCAGTTTAATAAACTACAGTAATGAAGATTATTTAAACTTGTAAACATTTATTATTATTATTATTAATCTTATTATTATTTATTTTCAATTTATCATTCATGGGGAAATTTAGAAGTAAGCATTATAACGTCTACATCCGTTCCGTCTCATCGTCAGTATTTATTTTTGGCCATTAATGGTTTTGTTTTCTTTGTATGCATTGTTTGTAGGGAGCCTGATATCAAGAGGATTTTCGGACGAGGGAAGCTGATAAGGATCCTGGTCAATTGTTTTATTCCACTCACCACGATCCTGAGGTAATTGTTTTTAGTATGCCAAGAGAATTTGGTTTTGCGTAGCCAAAATTATTGGTAGTTTGTACGACTTGGTGAGGAAGATTTTCTGATGTTTTAAATGATAAAAATAATTACACTTGTGTTTTTGTTGATTTTTTTAGCTCGCTGCGGTGTGTGCAAATTGGATTGCGAGCGACGAGAGATCCCATGATTTCGAGCCAGTACTTGGAAGTGGAAGATTTGGCGAAAACTCTTTACAAAACTCAAAGTGTCTTCCAGTCCGCGCCGCTTGCGACCGTTCAATTAGTCATTCTCATCGAGGAGCTCAACTCGGGCTCCATCTCATTACTCAAAGGTTCACTCATCTCACTAAAGCGAATTTAAAATCGGAATTTAAGCAATTAGAGTCTCAGGAGGCAAAGGTCACGTCATGACCTCAAATTACCCTTGCATATTTAAATATGTAAAAGCGCCCTGAAGGTCATCGGGTGACCCCGACTGACTTTAATGAGTTTTGAAACGTTTAAACGCTGTAGTGCCCTCAAGTTATCTCTAGCAATTCGTGAAGGTCAGGATAAAAAATTCTAACTTGTTTGTGAAAAGGTCATCGGGTGACCCCTATTGACCTCAACGATTTTAACGGATGTAAGTATCGTAGTTTCTATAAGTCCATTGTAAAAAATCATGAAGACTCGGTTTACAATTTTCCAAGGTCATCCACTGACCTCGTATGACCTTACATGTATTTATCAATTTTAACACCGTAGTTTTTAAACATTTCGATTCGTGAGGACTCGTGAGGTAAAAAACAATGTTTGATGGCAATGGCATCTCATGACCTTGGTATGACCTGAAAAATTTACTGAAGACTTAGATTTAGACTTGCAGTGTCATGGTGTCCTAAAGCCGTCAGTATCGACTCGGAAATTACCATCCCTTCAGATATTGTGGCATCATGGGGCAGCGGAATTTAAAAAGTAGATGACAGATGGCGCCCCCTTTAAATTTCCGTCACTTTCACAGACACCCCTGATCCCCAGACATTGCGTGTCCATAACAGACATTAACAGAGCATCGTTTTTCAGCATTTGTCACCCTTACAAATATCGTGTTGGCATGGACTGTGATGACAAATGCGAACCTTCCGTCCAAGGTGGAAGATAATGATCAGGTCAAAAAGGTCAACCCAAGCCCGTCACGACGCCTTTACATCGGAGTTCGCATGTTCTCCAGTTTTGGTAAGCCCAGACATTCCCACGTGTTACGTGATCACTCATGACGTTGTTAGCGATGGAGTAACCACAGCAATTTTATTATTAAAATCATCGTCAGGTCACGCATGCGTGACATGGGAAATGTGGCTACTCTGTGAGTCGGTGCTAGTGAGTCTAATATTTGTTTAAAAAATATTTCCCGCGTCAGCATCGAGAACCATGGCGGTGACATCACTTTTGGTGAGCAGCAGGTGTCTCCTTGGACCGCTCAATGAAGTCCGCGCAGTTGTTCTGGGTTGTGCCATCATTGTTCTGCCCAGGGTCATTTTTTTCCTTGTGACTTTCATCCGTGAGCGAACTGTGGGGCGGCGGAGGAGTGGCGCTGCATTGGGAATTGGGGATCAGCAAGATGACGCGGCGAGCTGCTGTCAAACGTTCATGGGCTACCTGGGAACGGTTCTGTTCCCCGTCGGGCATCCCATCTGGGTCTTCTGGTACATTTGGGCCGAGACGGCTCTGCTCGTCATCCTGGGCAACATATTGGGGTGGAGCCGCGGGTGTCTGGAGAACACGTTGAATGCCGTCTACACCGGGATATTCCTCGTCCTTTTCATCATTATTCCGATCCTCGTTCCGCTGGTGCACGACACGGCGAGGCAGCGGCGGATTCGAAACGCCGAGAATTTCTTCCAACAGCAACAGCGACAACAAGAAAATCGGAACAGTGACAAAGTGCCTCCACCCGCCCGGGAATTTAGTAACAGTCCCGACGCCATCTTGAATGCTTAGAACACTTACAGCGTGCCAAGAACGGACCACAAACTAAAAGTTTGAAATTCTGTGATTAATCTCAGTCGAAAAATATTGAAATTTTAATTAATTTACCACCACCACCATTGCAGGTTCTTCATGAATGGTCAAGAGAATATAATTTAAATGTAACACGTACGTAATTAATTAATAAACTAATTAATTAAAATTTTAACAAAATTAATTACTTTGACTGATTAAGAATTTAACGTACTGAGTCAATTAATTAAAAATTTAATGAAATTAATTTAATTAATACACTTTTCCTGTATGTAAGCTTACTTGCCTATTACACACGTACACATTTACAGTACAGGAGTGGTCAAAACAAGGCTACAGTCAATTAAATAAATGAGTAATAATAATAATAGTAATAATAATAATCATGGTACGTGGAACAATAATTATTTTGACGGTTCGAACAGAATCGAACCATGACTTAACGTATGAATAAAATAGTGTAAATCGCATCTGTACACGATTATCGTATAAAAATCGCTCCGTATCTAAAGTACGCGACTTCTGAATAGTAATCCGCACGGCTTTGAACTGGCCATAAACTTTGGCGCGATTCTCGTTGAAAATGGTGACGGCATTTTTTTCAGATTGAGTGCCCAGCACCGAAATGCCAGCATTCAAGTATTTTGATTTTGAACGTTCCCTCCGGGACGACGGGTTTATTTCCGAACGTCGTACATTCTGCAGTTAGCCCTTCGGTCAATGTGGAGTTTAAAAGGAGGGCGGGAACGCCGCTGGACAAAAACAATTGACAAAAATTATTAGGAAATGTGATTGAGGTGGCCCTCCATGGGTACTTTGAAAGCTTTGAGTAATTTTCGGATTTGGACGTACCTATTATCCGCAGCGCCGATTTTCAGGTAGTCGAACGAGCCACAGATGAACTGGTGATCCTTCCCGGTCCATCGATACACCTGGAAAGATGGTCGGCAAGTGAAAAGGAAAGTCTGGGCGGTGCCGTAGTAGCCTGAGGATGAGCGCGGGGGATCCGACAACAGCGCACCAAAAACCTGATCGGACAACGAATATAAAGTTCATGTGCGTTAAATCCAGTCTTACACTTGAAACCAACCGCTAAGCCTCACATTATAAAACAGGCGTTAAGTCTCACGCAATGTGAGTCCACAACTTACTCTCTTGTCTTCAGTCTTAATAAGAATCAAGGTGGAGCCAACGACATGTGATGTCCGGTTGTACAGGGTGTCCAAAGACCTCCCATTCAACAGCGTGGAGAAGCTCAAATACCAAGAACATCTAGGAATCAAGGAAAATTATTAAATAGAATTCATATATTTATTAATCAATTGATTTTCCGTGAAACAAACTTGAACTTTTTTCAAAATTATTAAGTTTTATTTTCTTGTGACAACTACACAAAAATTCCGCAAACAACTATGAGGGGAAAAGAATGACGGAGACTTACTGTAGGTTGAGGTTCTTGCCCACGTTGATGACGTCGTCGAAATCCAAAATGGATGACGTGCCTATGATTAGCTCAGGATGGAATTCCCCGGGGTCCTGACTATGAATGGCACTCTTCAATTCATCCGTGAGTTTAATGACCTGGACAAAGAAAGAAAAACAATAAAATTTGAACTGCAAAAAAACTTGAGTGATCCTGTGTGCGTTAGTTAAGGAGGGAAACTGATCACATTCAAATATATTTTTGAATTATTCTAATTGCAAGTTCCTGCTCTGAAACTACGCATTACGCAGTTCTATAAGTTACCATTTAAGTCCTGCGCTTGCAGTTGCCTCAACAACTATTGGCGAGGAAAGCGAACTGTTCGCACTGCAAAACAAGACCACGTGATTCAAACACACTTTGGCGCGTGATTCCTGTACTCCACAGTAGCACATGCAGGTATGCTTCCCATCCAATCAGAATGTCGGATAATCCGACAAACGTGCTTGATCGCTTGATGCACTCCTCTTTGGCACTGCGAACAGTTTGCTTTCCTCGACAATACACATAAAGAATACAACACTCATTGTACCATTATCCCTTACTTCATCTACCTCAAGCCGTACACTAAAAACCACACAATTTTTATTACCCAAAATTCTCTCTATATCATGTTGTCAAATTTATTATTATCTACGTCTCACTTGGAAAATCAGGCAAATTTGAGCGGGGACTTACGTAGTCGGAGACGATCAATTGTTCCGCCTTGGACGTCAAACTCACTTTCCGCTCGCGGATTTCATCCCCCCGGTCCTTGTCCATTGGAACCAGAGAGGGTTCTGACGTGTAGATGTGATTCCAAAAGCTGTCCCCACCACTGGAAATTTTGCGCTCCGCACCGTCCGCTCTCTGCCTCACTTTTTAGGAAATGGATGGAAATATGGAAAAAAAGTCATGCATTAAACTCTCATGAAATTCAAGGGGATGACGAGAAGACAAAAAAATATATCAAAATTATCATTCACTCCTATTTTGCAACGGTTGCATGCCAAAATCTCGAGCACAACCATAAAATAACTGAACAAAAATGGTGACTGAAACAGGCAATGTTAGCTACCGGCGCAATCTGCCAACACCACACCAATATATTTGCAATTCCAAACTCTATCCGTCATTACCGGTTAGGATTTGCTCGATTTTCGTTTTTCTACCAAAATTTAGCTTTGCTCTTCACACATTCCACCTTCAATCGAAGCGGGGGATCAACTATTAAACAGTTTTCCTCGGGGCGCCAAAAGACCCAGTTTGAATCTATAGGAAAACTGTAGTTTTACTGTTGGCGGGAAAGGATCCAGTCCTACTGGATCAACAAATTTGTACGTTTCAGTACACGAAAAAATTGGGCTACTTACGGACTACGAGCACTCGTCGTCAATGAATATTATGACAACGAAAGTTTTAAAAGCCAATCTTAAAAACCCTGCGTCTATTATTAATATGCAGATGGGCGGGTAAGATATTTTTATGACATACTTATGGCTCCGTCTCGAGTGCTTAGGCAGAGAGGAAAAAGCGAGTAGTTGCCAGTCCACGAGTCCATTATTGACTTAGAAATACTCATAATTATTTACTGCGGCCAGTGCACAGGTTATATCTGCTACGGAACGGAGCCATAATTGCACCATTGCGACATGGCGAGGGCTAAAACATGACAAATCAGGTTACAGAGGCGTTTGGACTTAACATTCCGTTGTAAGTTGTAACTTTAGCCCGTCAAGGTTCTAACTAATTGCAGGATAGGACGTCGGACAGGCTTTCTAATAAAGCTAATGGAATAATGGTGTGTGGTGAGATTTAAGGTTGAAGCGTGTGACTCCGCATCCGCGCCTCGAGCTTTTCAGAAACAAACCAGTTTAGCTCCACACCCCACGTAGCACTAGCAATAGTAAGACCGCTTGCACACTGCAATTTGGCTATAGGTCTCCCAGCTATATCGAGTGAAGTGTTGTGCGTTTCCAGCCGGAGTTAGCACCCAAGTGGGTGCTCCCACTTCAAATGGCTTCCCTCGCCAAGTCAGCTCTGAACTGAATAGGAGACTCAGTCAGTCTGGTGTTTACAAGGGATCGACTTTGGGTTTACAGGACATGGGTCCCTTCCCTAGCATATACTAACCCTAAAGGCTTTCGCCCGTCTAAAGACAGTATATAGTTTCGGAAAAAATCAACTTCGAAGTTTCACCAAAACTGATCCTGGGAAAAATGACATGGGATTTCTCATAAGGATTTTAACGTGCCAAAGGGTCCCTCCTTTGGAATGATGGGAAATGATGTCCGCTCTGTGATAGGAAATGAGTCAACCGAGCCCCCCTGCGTTCAAATTGCTCTAGCTAAGACACTCAGGATAGGAGGCTCATCTGCAGTGTGATCCGTTGTGACTTGAGCGAATATCTTGAGCTGGGGAACCTGGCCAGGCGGAGTGTGTAAGCGGTAAAAGACTTTGAAGCAGCTACACACGTCCTTTCATGGTCACAGTCACAAATGGGAAGCCTCTACATGCTTATCATAATGATTCCACGTTCCACGTCATACGAATAACTACCGTCGATTGTTATACCTTTGCTAAATACTGAGTCAGGTGTTGGCGACGACAGGTGCAAACCATTCCAGAGACAAGGTAGAAGGCAAAGAAGGCCTTCTTGAAGGGAACATAACGGTGTCCTATAGTTTAGCAGGAGG
>WJFA01002231.1:0-16912 GCA_009870155.1 Pseudobourletiella spinata | reverse complement strand
CCATATCTCTGGTACCAGTGGTCACAGATCAGTACCAGTGGTATATTCTTAAATTACTCGCCGAGACGAATCGTTTGGTACCAAAGTTTCCGAAATTCGAGAGTAGTTGTCAATTTTTGGTCGAAACCTCGTGAAGTTACTCAAAATCTTTTTCAGACGTCGCCTTCACTCACTCCTTCGGCCGTTTACATTAATGTAAATGGTACCTCGAATTTAGAAAGCAAGTGTCTTATTCAAGGGACCGCCAGCAAGTCGTCAGTTTCTGTAAAACGCGACCGTGCGGTGGCAATGCTTGACTAAAAGTAAAGTTTTGTAGCTGAAAGTCATGGTTGTGTTTGCAACTACCCATTACATCGCACGAATCTCCAATTACCCATTATCCATTACATTACATTTTTGTCGAGATCTCCATTACCCGTTACCCATCACAAATGGGTCGCGGTAATATCCATTACCCATTAGTAACTGGGTAATCGTAATGGGTAGTGAGTAATCGATAATTACCGCGGCTCTAACGATAGGGGATGGTAGCCATGGTGGAGTATGTTACGTGTAGTAGTTTTTAGCCATCTTCAACCTCACCTACTATTTTAATTCAACCAAGACAGATAACTCTCTGCGGGCAGTTGCCGAAAACGACTACTACTAGCTACTGTTAACAAAAGCTGAGAGCAAAATTATATTTGCACCACCAATTTTTTCAAAACTACTTCAATGAGCTTCCATTCGCAGCGGCTTTACCAAACAAAGTTTGTAACATTTCAAATTGTAATATCAACTAAGTTTCACTAGTTTAATGATTTCAATGCTTGTACAGGACTGCTGCAACCTATTTCTGTCAAAAACCATCTGCTGCCGCTTCTAGCAATAAAAATTTGGCACTAGGGTCCAAAATGCTTCAAAATGCTTTATAAGTTTTGAAAATGCTTTAAAAGTTTTGAAAATGATTTAAATGCTTTAAAATGTTTTATCCGGAGGCGAAAATTTATTTTCAGCTTTTTTCTATCATGAGAAGCATTTTTTACCTAGCATCCGCACCTCTACGGATTAAAATGCTTTAAATGCTATACGGACGCCCTACTTATTAACCACTAATCATAATCAGTAATCACTGCTTTTCGTGATTAGAGATTTTGAATCATTACACCCCAGGTACTATCCTGTTACAATTACAATGTTGTATAGTTACAATGAGTAGGTAGGAGTGTACTAAACGAAGACTTCTAGGTGACATATTTTATACACGTTGACTTCGCTCACTCATCGGTCCGAACTGCTTACACTAGTATCTTAATGGCACCCAAAAGTTGTGGTGCGAGTGTATTATTCAATGGATCACCGGTATTACTTCAGTTTCTACATAAAACCCGACATTGCAGTGACCACACTAGGTTCTAAAAATATTGGTTCGTAGCTGGACTGGAATTAATGTTTGTATTTGCAATTACCCATTACATCGCACGAATCTGCAATCACCTATTACTTATTACATCACAATTTTTTCGAAACCGCCATTACCCATTACTGATGGGTAATTGTAATTTTAATGGTAATGAATGATTACCCATTACCCCAACTCTACTCTGTCGCACCACCATCGCGGTATTAAGCTCTTACTTGAATCGAAGGTCCTCAGTGCTCTGACCGAATACTCCTTGGAAGGGAATTACTCCCGTAATGCGCCCAAAAATTAACAATGGTCTCACAGCTCGGTAGAGTGAATCCTGATTCTTCAAAATTGCCAGGATAGAATTTTTAGAAGTAAAGAGATCCGAATAATTTTTTTTAATCTTCCTTAGCTCAAGGTCAAGCATTTTCTATTCCGAAAATCCCGTCCGGATTTTCTTTGATATTGGTGGGAATTGTGAAGTTATTTATTATTTTTGTCGTGTTTTCACAATTAAAGAGTAAAACAGACCACTTCCCACTCAGTTAGCTACATAGGAGTTAAAGTTAGGTGATGCTGATGACCGACTGAATATTTCTGCAGTTCCACTCATAAGCACCACTTGCGTTATTAGGAGCTCGGCATTAGATTTTCTCGGAAGAAGAGATATTGCGGGGCCTTGCTTGTAGCTAACACTGTGAAATTCCTTGCCATGGACACCTGCTTTGCAAATTGCACGAGGAACGCGCATAAATCATTCCTCCGGGAGCTACACATTAGGCACAACGGGATTTTTCCTCTCCACCTCTATTCATTCAGGGTGAGCCGAGATTGACAGGCAGGTGGTAATAACTTTTAGTCAGACTCAACAAACACCTACTATCTGCGATTTGTATGTGTATTCCGAGGAGTTTGTCCTTGGACGGTCGGAAATGTCCGACCGTAATGTATTTACATTGTAGCGAAATCCATATTTGTGGCAATTTTTCTTATGACATTCATTTTCATCAAATTCCAGTAAAACGAAAAATTTTAAGAATGATTTGTTTTTTAAAAATAAACGTAAATAACTTTTTGGTTTACTGTTTGGTTTCCAAGCGATAATGCTACCAAAAATACTGCTAAATGTTGTGAACATTTTTGGACCAGTTCTCACTTATTGGTCAATCAACAGCGGTCATCTATGACCTACCTGACATGACGTGATGCAAGAAGCAAACGAGCAAGACAGACATAAATAACCCTTAGCAAAAAAATATATCTCAACATGCCACAGAAAGGCAAATGAAACTAATTAACACCCAAATCCGAAGGGTAAGTGCTCCCAGGATGAAGTCCGTCGCGGGCAAGCGCAACTGCCATGAACCAAAAACCGTGTGGACAAAAGCGGTTGTTGGGCAAACAGCCTTGAACCCTGTGTATACCTATTAAGGTATACTATTCTGGCTAGGGTTGCCTGATGAAAAGTGCGTGAAACCGGGACACATAAGTTATAGGTATAGATTGAAGTCGGTCTCAAAACTTGAGACCTAAACCCAGACCGAGACCGATTTCTGTCGGTCTCAGTCAGCACTTCAAGAAAGAATTCGGTTTCGGGCTTCTTCAGCCAATTCAAAGACCCAGATCGGGACCTGACCGGGCCAGCCCGGATAGCCGAATGATGAGGAAAACCCACGGGCTGGTTACGCGATTTCAGAACGGAGTGTGCTATTGTGCACCATAATTTTCAGCGCTGCTTGAAACGCAGGAAAGCACCAAACTTTCTTGTACATGTCTTAATTTACCCCTGAAAAAAATAAATTAAAGACAATTTTTCCGAAATCCAGAATGTATTTTTTTGTGGCATTTAACATGCGAAAGTTTTTATTTTAATGTCCCGCTTGGCAAACTTTTAAAAAACCATGAGAAGTTATTACTGCTTCCTCGTTAAAATAAATTAAAGACAATTTTCCCGAAATCCAGAATGGAATTTGTTTGTGGCATTTAACATGCAAAAATTTTTTTAAGTATTCCCTCGGCAATATTTTCAAAAATCATGAAAAGTCATATTTACCACGAGAAAGCAATAAGTTGGTATAACAAGTTGTCAAATCGACGTATTCGAGGATGTTTTGAAGTATGTGGACAATTTATAGTATTTTACACTCAAATATCGCTTGTCCGCGGTCGAGATAACTTTTCATGATTTTTTAAGGGGGCAAAATAAAATCAAAACTTTTGTATGTTAAATGCCATAGCAAAAATTCCTTTTTGGATTCTGGTACAAGTGTCTCTTATAAAAAATAAGGGTATTAAGGCCATGTACAAGAAAGTTTGGTGCTTACCTACGTTTCAAACAGCGGTGAAAATTATGGTTCACATGCCGTTATGATATCGTGTAATCAGCCCTTGGGTATTCCTCGTGAGTTCATTCATATTCCGCTGAAATCTCCGTATAACGTCCATGTGTAACACGGTCATCTTGTTACAGTAAAATCTCCCCAGTACGGTCTTCAGGGGATACAGATGATTTGTCCGTTATAAGCCTTGAAAATTCCACAGTAAAAATAATGACGGGAAAGCAGAAATTGACCGTTTACTGTGGAATTTTCAACGCTTATAACGGTCTTTTCTCATAACGGTCAAATCATCTGTATCCCCTGAAGACCGTACTAGGGAGATTTTACTGTATGCCACGAATTGACATTGTTATACGGAAATTACTAATTATAAATTAAATTGGTTTTTTCGAAATTTACAACGGAATGGATTACTATTGAGATTATTAGTATTTCAAAACATTATATTTTCGAGGAAAAAATGATCAGTTAGTTGAAAATTGATGCTGTGACTAAGATTTGGCCATTTCATGATTTTGAACGAGCGACGTTACTGACATTAATTAATGAAAATTCTAAAAGTTGAAAGCATTTGAAAATTAAATTTTACTAAAAAACAATTACTCCTACAAATTTTTGAAAACTGACGACAAAAATTTCCGAAAAAAATAAAAAATTTAGCCGATATCTTTGGTACCATCGGTTACTGAGTTTTATTGTTGGAGCATTAGGAAAGTACTCGGCAATAGAATTTTTGGTCAAAAAGCACTGTCATCACTCGTGCAATAACAGGCCTCAGTCCGTCACATAGGGGCTCAACATTTATCAGCATTAGGTGCCCGGGCTTGCTGGTCTTGGAGAAAAAACCCGAAAATTCAATCGGCTTTTAAAACCTTAGGCAAAACCCGAGACAGCAGAAAGACATCGGACACATTACGTACCTAAAATCAGAGCTGTTAACTAGATTTTGCTTTTCAGAACGCGCCGCACGTTTGTTAAAATGTAAGCAATAAAACTCTCGCACATGCGCGCACCAAATAACCTAGTCAGAACTGCTTTGTCGAACTGACAAGGGACACTATTTATGACTGCGGCACAAAGCGCCGACAGAAGACACCTTCAATTCCGCACAGCTTATCGATGGATTTTGTGTCTCACGAGGCAGTCGGAGAGAATACTTAGTTTTGACCCGATGGGGATCAGAGTTATGAATTCAATAAATGTAAAGGGTTAAGCGTGATGATTAAAGAATCCCATGTTAAATCACCTTAAGAAAATCCCAGCTCTTAGTTTGGAATGAATTTAAAAATATGCGTAAAAGGACTCTTACAATTTTTATCATTGTATAAAGATGCAGGCATGACAAAGGCATAAACGTCAATAATGGTAAACATTGGACTTTTACATTTATCGCGAAAACCTATGCTTTTCGCACGCCTTAATGGGGATCTACGCACTTGAGCTGTTGACAAGCTTTAAATTAGGCACTTTCGGAAAAGTTTTCCACCTTCTCAGACCCGCTTTTTGTCACACTGAGGACAATATGCATTAATGAGAGCTGACGTAATTTAAAACTGGAATTTTCTTTTGTGATGTATGAGTCAGCAGCTATCCACGCCCTCTGTATCGACTGGCCTTTTACTTTCGGTCCCTCAGTTGATGTCAAACCAGAGTTATTTCCGAACCTACTGCGGGACAAAAACGTTATTTCATGATAAACTGGAATTTCTTATAAGTATTTCATTTTTATTTAAATTGTGTACTAGTTGTGGAAGAGGCTTGATGGCAAGCCTATTGTCAAAGTTTGTCACATGTGCTGGAAACTCCGAATCGCCGTGTACATTTGCCTTAAACCTCTATTTATACAGGATTCGTAAATCCTTGAATGAGCAGGGCCATGTCAAAGTATTTTTACCTATCCTCGTGGCACTCCAAATCTGACTATTATAAAACGGGCTGGGAAAGGTTGCAAAATTCGGCAACAAATTAAATGCATATGTATACATGCATTTCTATGCCCCTGAAACACATTCGAGTAAATAGCTAATCCGTACTATCGCCCCAAGTATGGGAGCTACGTATGTGACATCCTTGCGGAAAGCGGACTAGTGCGGATGCACACACAAGTGAGGAAATGGGCGGAGTTTCACACAACTCCTCACTTACTTTCGAAGCTTTGTGGGATTCATTAACATAAGTATGTAGGTGTAGTGCGGACTTGCGGACCGCGATCACACAGCTAACTCCTATAACTTCCTAGATGACCATTGAGTTTGAACGGTTTTCAATAGTGATTACCGATCCGGGGTTGTCCGCGAAAATCAGAATTTGAAATAACCACTCAGCGGACGACAAATTTTTAAAATGTAAATCAATCAATTTTCTCAGTCCAATTTTTGCGGATTTTAAAAATATTTTTTTGTTTGAACGATAATTAAATTTTCTACAAAGAGTATTTTTAGTTTTTCGAATTTCGAAAAATTCCGAATCGAAATTTTATTTCAAAATTTTTAAATTTTTATATCTTCGCAAGTTGGGAAGATTTCGATAGAATAAAGAAAAATATCCTAGAAAATTTAATTGTCTTTCAAATGCAACCAAATTCACCAAAATCGGATGGGTGATTCCGGAGAAATTCGAAAATCGCCATTTGAAGTTGCTGAATTTAGGCATTTCTTTTATATAATTCCATCACAATTTTGAGCCTAACAGCGAAACAATGCAAACTAAAGCTCCTATTATTCTTTAAATGATCTAGAATAGCAGGAAACATCTTTATGTGATAGATTTTTTTCGATTTATTTTTAGAGAAAATTTTGACAAAACACCAAAGGGACACTTCGATGCATGAAAACCCTAATGGGAAATCCCATGTTAAATTCTCCCAAATTTATTTTCATGAAATTTTCAATTTTCATATTTTTGCAATTAGTAGCTGCAGCAATGACAATTTTCAGCTCTAGGTTATGTTTGGGGACGTTTACATCCAAAAATAACAAAAACTATGAAAATTGAAAATTTTGTGAAAATAAATTCATAAATAACTATAACATAAATAAATAAATACATACTACAGTGCCCCAGCGCAGGACACGGTACACGGGGGCTCGTTCTGGAACATCTGGCAACTTTACTCCTGGCGGTATTTTGAATTCTTTCAATAAATGTTAGCAGTGCTTTTAAAAATAGGTTTTACAAATAGAAATAAGAAATGTAACTGTTTCTATATTTCTATTTGTAATTCACCGGCATTGGTATTTCTATTTGAAATTCACGACCTTAAGTATTTTATTTGTTTATTTCTATATATAAATTTTCTGAATAGACTTTCTATTTTAGATAAACGTTCAGTTATTAGAAATAGGTCCTTCTGAAGTGCACCAGTGGTGTTAAAAGTGGGATACCCGTATCTCTCGAGGTATCCCTATGATGACGTTTCCAGTGTTGCCAGAAGTACACTCGGGGTGTAGTCGGGCATTCATTCACTAGGGTAAAGCATAGAGTATCCATCAACTGTGCTAAGGTATGGGGTATCCGTCTAACATGCAAAACTATGGGGTATCCATCTACTATGCAAAACTATGGGCTATCCATCTAATATGCAAAACTATGGGGCATCCACCTCATATGCTAATCTATGGGGTATCTGTCTCACATGCAAAACTATAGGATATCCATCTACTACGCAAGACTATGGGGTATCCATCTACTATGCAAAGGTATGGCGTATCCATCAACCAGGCAAATGTATAGAGTAACCATTTACTAGTCTTAAACCTGAAAAGCGTTTTGCAAATTGTGTTAGCCTTCCCCTGCCCACTGCTTAGCCTCGAATGAAAGGCACAATATTTACTATTTCCGGTATCCTGGGACACGGTTAGTTGTTCTGACCTACCTGAATGTCTAGTGCACCCGGATTTCTCGTTTTCTTGTTTACTTGCTAGGATTAAGTTTAAACATTAATCGGGAAAAAATTGCCCGATGAAACAGATTCAGTATGTTTATTCTATTCGGTTTCGATCACATGATCAAATACGTTCGAAAAACATACAAACACATACGAACAATTCTGCAACAACAAAAGGAAAATCAACGTCCACCCACATCGTTTCTAAGACCCTGGAGAACCTCACGGATGGCCGTTTCAGGATGGAGAATATTATGAACCCCACCTCTCTGGTGACGGGCAATTCTTTGGCTCTGGTTGGTTATGTATTGACAACCATCGACCGGGCAACTGCACAAAAAATTAATTCTTTTGTGTTATTTTATTCAAAATTTGTAGTTCACATACATTAAAACTTACCGGAATCTCACTCCACGGTGAAATGCCTGATCATGTGCATTACGCGTCCTTCTCGTATTAAAAATAACATGAAAGACTTGGCAAGATTTCCACCATGGAGAAGGAGCAACCGGCACTGCCAACTGCTCCTCTGGATCGTTCTCAATGATTTCAATTTCCATCTAAGAATCAATTTCGCCGGTCAAGTCTTCGTGCATCTTATTTTCGTCGACAGCAGTATGTATGTCCCCCCGGTTCAAAGTTTTAACTTAAGCAAGTATGTCCTTATTTGTCTCCTCTATTTCTTCAGAATCCATTTCACATCAATTAACAATAAATGGCCGGACAGTTACCTACAAGGGGACATTATCAGGTGGCCGCGGCGCAAAGCGCCGATACCATCTGCACCGCAGAGCTTATCCATTAAAGATAACCTCTTGCAAAGCCGCAGAAACCTAAGTTTGACCTAAGCAGAGAGTCACTAAGTTTTGGGGTCAAAATATGCAAAGGAGGAGGTATGTGCAAACTGAAAAATTCCATGCTAAATTCCATTAGGATTTACTAGTTTTGGGATTTAGAGTGAAAATTTGCTCAAAAACGGCTCTACTGCTGCTGTATTTGGACGTTATCCACTTCGAGAGTTAACAAAACCAATATTTTCCATTTTCTGAAAATTTTACCGCCTTCAGGTAAAGGAGTTCGAAGCCAATTTTCGTCCCATGGCTCACCATGTGTAGAAATGGGGTCTTACTCGAAATGGAAAATCCTTGTGGTACTTTTTCCGTTTGCACTTATCCCACACTTTTGACTTTGTGACCCTCCAGAAGGGTCAAAGAGTTTGTCTGAGTTTCCGCACCTACCGCTTGCAGGCAGGTAATCGTTTTTGATGAGCTGCGCGTAGCATAGGATGTCGGGGCTTGGCGCCGCGGACACCTGAAAACGTGCTTCTGTTAGAACCAAAAAACATTTGAGATTGAAACAAACCAAAGCACTCAGTGGGAACATCCTGCGGCTCCATTGCTTTTTTGGACATTCTCCAGCTATGGATAAAAACCAATTTTTTCCCACATGCAGTCATATGCTACAATACGTAATTCTATGCAGCTGTAAATTAAATAAGATTACCAGCACGCACATATGTCATAGCCCCACGTTAAAAAATTGAAGGTCTTTATGTATTTCCCTTAAGAGCTCTTAAAATTTAGCTGCTCTTGTCGGCCACTGATGCCGTTTGTGCGCCTTATTAGTAATATTACATTGTATTCTAACAAAATCTACTCACTTCAGGTGATGCAAATGTTCGTCGCACGTATCATTACTTAAGGTCACTGGCCAGTCTTCTTTCCGGAAATGCATCCTACAAACACTGAAGTATGCCATTTTGATGTTGAAGTCTTTGAAATTCTCGAAAATGTTGCTAGCTATTCGCTATGTACACTGCAATGTAACAACAATTTCCACATAAAGTGCGTCGTTTGCTGCCCGCTCTAAAATAGTAAATGGAGTGTTACCATTGCAGAATCATGGCTCTATGCAAACTATGTGAGACCTAGGGGCTTTTCCTACATTACTTCGTCAGTTAGAGAGGGATGGGTTCAGATACAAATTCTCTAATGATAACGCCTAGGTGCCGTTAATGAAGATAGGGAGGGGGGTTAAAATTATGCAAACTACGAATGGCGTGATTTGTGAACAGACCGATATATACTGTGCTTTAAAATAATTTCGTTTCAACAATTTTCTCCCGTCTTTATTAATTTTTTAGGTTAACCTACCTTTATAACGGCATTTTACGATCATTATACATTAACTACGCATATTACTACTCAGTAGTACCTCCGGTTGCAATACAATACACTCCCTTCTGCGTACCCCGTTCTAGTTTGGTGCTACAAGGATACCCTCGCGTGAGGGCCCGGGTAATACCTCCTTAATATGATCTAAAAATGTAGCGAATTTATTTCCTCGGTATCTAAGGGCTCTATAAGTCTGAACATTAAGGAACCGGATACGGTACTCATGCTCTCCGAGGTACATATTATCAGATCGTGGCTCCTGCTAGAAACCCTTAAATGACTTCCGAACTAGGCGCCATTGCCCTTCCAGTTTATTGGTGTAAATATCCCCNTATTGGTGTAAATATCCCCACTCTATGCTACGCTAAAATGAACCCAACCGCCCCGGGCAGGTAACTGCAGATATTGATATACTCTGGCTTCATCACTCGTGATGATGGAGCCAGTTTGTATTCGCCTGTTAATTATTGGCCTTTACGTTTCCCCTTTCCGGTCCTGAACAAATTCATAGAAGGATTCTCTGGTCTCCCTGCAAATGCTCCCAAACAAGTAAATTCCTTGATTCCTCAAAAGCCTACCCCTGTCGTGCTTTCGTTTCCATCTCATCAATTTCCACCGTTAACCCTTCCCCTCCTATTGCTATATAATCAGTTTTCATTACGCCATACACCAGACGACAGGAATTGTACCAGTCAATTATTGTGTGTTTCGAAACCCTCAGCTTATGTTCTCAATAAATGTTCCACTTGTTCAACCGATAGGGCCAAAATATCTAGTAAAACTGAGGCCATGACCGCTGTTCGGGTTCAATCACAACAATATTTCTTAAATAAATATGCAGAAATTCTATAAGAGATCCTAATGCACAGGACGCAAAACTAAACCGTTGCACTGAAAAAAGAACTGCACTTCACAACGAGCGACTAACTTAGTTGTTTCACGACGATTAAAGACGATATATATCAAACTAAAAGCCATTGGTGCCAATTCTGCAACGGCTGAATTTGGGGAGGTGTTACACAGTCATCCGACGAATTCTGCAAGACGCAATCCATTTCAACATTAACACCATTGGCTAGGAATTAATTAACTTCATTTGAGCTGGTTAAGTGCATACTTCATTGCAATGTTGATAATTCATTAATATAAATAATTCAATAAAACCTCCACAAATTATGATCGGGCATACATTCATAGACTATCATTGTTTTAAAATGGTGCGTGGATTCTTTTTATATTTAGCGCAAAGGCTGGATGCTCAATCAGTTATTGTAGTAAACGGACATTTCCATGAAAGATAAATACCTCAAAACTTAACGTAGAAGTTGGATACCCCATACTTTCACCTAGTAGAGGGATACTTCACAGTCAAAAAAGTAGATGGATACTCCATAGTTTTGCGTAGTAGTCGGATACCCCATAGTTTCTCATGGACGTTTGATATCCCATAGTTTTTCATAGTAGATGGATACCCCATAGTTTTTCGTAGTAGATGGATGCCTCATAGTCTTGCGTAGTAGATGGATACCCCATAACTTTGTAGGTTAGACGGATGCCCCATAGTTTTGTAGGTTAGACCAGACATTTGAAGATTAATTTCATGATTTGAGATTAATTTGAGAATTAGGATTGAGGATTGGGTATTAACTCCCAATCTCCAATGGTGGAATGCAAATCACAAATCCCGAATCTTCAATACCGATTGCTGTCTCAATCTTCAATCCCAAATCCTGATTCCTCACGCTGAATTGTGATTATTACGTTTGGGGATTACTGAACTACAGAACTTTTGGTGTGATAACAATAAGTCTCTCGCAATGCTAAAAAAGTTTCCTCAAATTAAAAAATTGTTTTTAATTTACAATACACTGCTATCAAGCCAGGATCGATAAGAGAGATTATTTTCTTACGCCAAACTTATATTATCCCCAAAGAGGCAGCAGCTTTCAGATTAGAGGTTTTAGTACCTAGCGATCTTTAAGTGTAATCAAGCTGGCGATGTTACAGAATAGTGCCATGAAGTGTTTGATTTCATATTTTCTTAACTGTGATTACTGTTTGTGACGTAAAAATTTGAATATGAATTTCTGCGGTATATACTGCAAGTGGAGCAATGCATTGTGTAAAAAACACTGCTCAAATCCGGAAATTTCTATATGTACATGGTTTACCGTTTTTGAAAATGCTAATCTACAATACAAAATCCCCAAAAGCCAGGTCAATCCTCAATCCAGTCCCGTAATCACCAATCCTAATCCTCAATAAAAAAACTGATCTTAAATCCTAATTTTTCAATTACCATTTACATGAAATAATCCTAATCCTAATCTTCAATCCTCAAAAAATCGTTAATCTTCAAATGTCTGGGTTAGACGGATACCCCATAGTTTTTCATGTTAGACGGGTACCCCATAGTTTTGCATAGGAGATGGATACCCCATAGTTTTGCGTAGTGGACGGATGCCCCACAGTTTTACATAGTAGATGGATAGCCCGTAGTCTTGCCTAGTAGACAGATACCCCATAGTTTTGTATGCTAGACGGATACTCCGTAGTTTTGCATAGTAGATGGACACGCCATAGTCTTGCTTAGTGGATGTATACCCCATCGTATTGTATGTTAGACGGATATCCCATATTTTTTCATGTTAGGCGGGTACCCCATAGTTTTGCATAGTAGATAGATACCCCATACCTTAGCACAGTTGATGGATACTCTATGCTTTACCCTAGTGAATGGATGCCCGACTACAGCCACAGAGTGTACTTCTGGCAACACTGGAAACGTCATCATAGGGATACCCTTACCTCGGAGATACGGGTATCCCCATTATAACTTCACTGGTGAACTCCAGCCGGCTCGGCTGATTATCGGGAACCGTTCAACTAAAAACTAGCTCGTGGCCAGCGCAACGGGCCAACAACTCCACATTTACCAAGTAGTATGTAAATTTGTATTTGTTATTTCTATTTGTGTATTGGAGTATTTTCATTCCTGGGAATATTTCTATTTGTTATTTTCACTTGTGTTGGCCCCAGAGGTGGGCATTTCGATTGCACTAGCACTGTACCATTGGAAGTGCAAACCCATGAACTTGAAGTACTACGAATAGTGCAAGTTCGTAAGTTGTTGAACTAGAACTATGCACTATTCAGCTGTATGAACTAGCACTATGAACTAGCGAGAATTTGAAAATAATATCCTCCCGCCGGCGGAAACAGCTTAAAATTTGAATTATATTGCAAAAAAGTTTCAGGACTACTGGGAAAATTTACCTGAACTACTCATAGCACGAGGTAGTACTATGTATTTAAAGTGCACTAGCACTATTTGGAAATAGTTCATGTTTTATTTGTTTGAACCTGTACTATGAACTAGAACTATCAGCAATAGTGCAAGTGATAGTACAGTACTGCACTATGAACTACCGATTCTGCCCACCTCTGGTTGGCCCAGTCCGTAGATTTCTATTTGTTATTTCTATTTGCGTTTGCATGATTTAGACATTTCTATTTCGGTTGGTCCGTTTTGAATGTTTGTATTTGTTGTTTCTAGTTGTTTGTGGGAATCCTACAAATTTCTATTTCTTAGTGCTATTTTCAAATAGCACCTATTTTTAAAAGCACAATGTTAGTTTCGACAAGGCCAAGCGTACGTACTAAAAGGTACTCTTCAAAGGTAGCGCGCAAACCTTCCTCTATGCTGCACTGGTTGAAATCTTTTGTCGGCAATACTCCCAACACATTCATTATTGTGTTCGGATTTGCAGAGCAGATGCACATGTAAAAAAAACTTTTCTTTTACTTTTCTATTCATGTTGGAAGGGAAAAATATTTTTGGACGGAGGAATTTCGTCGTTTGCCTACATAGTCTTGAATAATTCATAATATTAAATCTTACGACAGCTTTACAAGGTGAAAAGAGAGAAAGCGTGGTGTTTTGATTGCGAGTCTTCATAATGTGCTCTTCGCACTCACTACCGGTGCAAGTGTGTGTGGTACAACGAACAACACATACGGAGATCCCTTGAGCATAGCTGGAACAATTCAATTTATGTAGCTAATGTAGAAAAGCAAAAAAATTAACTCGTAAATACATTTACAAACTCTGTGTCCGCAGTACACGTACTAAAAGCTTGTTTCGATTAAAAGAACATGGGCCCTTTACCAGGTGGGTGGGTGATCAAGAATTTCGCTGGCTACTACTCTGATGCTGTGCGGTGTCCTCTATCGTTCAGTCCGGAAGTCCCTACTACTCTTGTTTTTTCAAATGCAACAGTATAAGTCAAACAATAGCCAGAACCTTCGCCAAACGGTAAAGCGTCACTTCCTCGAAACGGCAGTTTACCGAAAGCCACTTTACCGAATCTGTTTGCTACGACCTTTGGCCGACACCCTTTTGCCGAAACGACACTTTACCGAAAGGCCGTTCCCGTACGACCGTTCCCAGACGGCACTTGGCCGAAAGCCACCTTTACCGAATCAACTTTACCCCCAATTTTTTGCCGAATGCCACCTTTACCGAATAAACTTTACCCCCAATTTTTTGCCGAATGCCACCTTTACGGAATCAACTTTACCCCCAATTTTTGACCGAAAGTTACCTTTACCGAATCATGTTCACCGAAAGTTCCATTTTCGCTAATAGCGTTTTGAAGGCAAGGATGAAATGCCAGCCATCTCATTATCATGCTCGTGAAATAATCTCATTCATATGACATTCCATTTGCTGCTCTACCTCAGTTTTTCGAGTGAGATTTTGCATATTCCGTTGATGCGTACCATTCTCTGCATAAATTATAAAATATAGAAAAGCATGACTTATGTTGTATGCCAGTGAACATTACACTTACCGCAAAAATTTAGTCTTAAATTAGCTTTCCTACACTCACATCATTTTACCGTCTTTCACGCGGTCATTCAATTTTACCGTATCCGATTAATTTCCAATCCCTGGTGCATACCATTAATAAGGTGAAAAATGAGTGCAGTTGACTACTCTTTAATATCACCAGTGAAAAAAGGGGGAAAACGAAAGTTGGTTGACACTGAGAATAACATATACACGGAGGACAAACAGGGAGTTGGTGTGAAGTACTACCGGTGTCATGTGGGCAGGCGTGATGGGTGTCCTGGTAGAGGCGTTTTACGGGACGGTCTCTTCGAATTGACTAAATCTCATGATCATGTGGGGGATAATATTATAGTGGAACGTACCAAATTGCACGCAGAACTACACAAACTTAGTGTTAGCAACCGTTATGCCCCTCCGTCAGCTTTGATACAAGAAGTAACGAGCAAACTGAGTGAGGAAACGATTTTTTATATTCCAACGGAAAATTCCATGAAGAGAGTGCAAAGAGCACGCAGAAGGGCCTTTGGTTATTCTTCTGCAGCCAAATCAATTGCAGAGCTCATCATTCCAGATCCAGTGAAATATACAAAGAAAGGGGAGGAATTTTTATGGTATGATTCATACAGTGATGAGCGGAGCCTACCAAGAATTATTATATTTGCGACAAAAAAATTTCTTGAGGTAAGTGGTTTCGCAGTTATTAAATCAGGTTATCGTTTTATAATGTTTCAAACAGACCGTGTTTATATTGCAAAAATTAAGTCCGATCGTAATTTTAGGCTCTCGGATCTGCATCACTCCTCTTAATGGACGGCACGTTTAGTTCAGCCCCAAAAATTTTTGGTCAACTGTACACAATTCATGCTGTGATAGACGGCTTCTGTATTCCCATGGTGTACGCATTAACACAAAAGAAGGACAAGCTCACGTATCTTCGACTCTTCAGAAAAATTTCTACCGGAGTTAAAGTAACTTCAGTACACACATCACTTGGGGCCCCGGATTGATAGGCTCGATCTGCTTTGCAAGTCTACTTCAATTATGTGGGAGGACTCATCACAACCTTTGTGCATTGTTCATAAGGAGTCCTATCAATCTGGGACAACCTGTGACATTTTTTGTATATAAAGCAAATCATTGGAAATTTGTAAGAGGAATAATAATGAGGTTCTTGGCATTTTAGGCTGACTTTACACCAGCGCACATACTCACTGATTTTGAACTAGCTGCAATGTCAGCATTGGAGGAGGTTTTCCCTACAGCTCGACTGAATACTTGTTTATTTCACTTTTCGCAAACTATTTTGCGTAAGGTGGATCAAATTGGATTGAAATCACGGTATTTACGAGAGGAAAGTTTCAGACTGACAATTCGCTCGCTCATCGCACTTTCGTTCGTACCTATATCTGATGTCCGCGCTAGGTATGTCCGCTTAAATTTGCCAAAACTCCACTCCAAAAATTTTCAACTCGTAATTTCAATATGGGATGATTGCATATTTGGGTTCACAGTAAGATTTTCATTAACCCTAGGTGTCCACATTTTCTCATCACATATACAGGGTGTCCCAAAATGATGCCAAATTTGTTTCCACTCTGCTGCTTCAGCGCCTCAACAAATTCTCAATACGAAGCTGAGGCTTCAAGTATTTATTTGGTATAATGGTCATCATTTTGGGGCACCCTGTACATACTAGTTACGTCAGTGCGCACGTTACTGTTATTACAATACTGTTTGTGCTCACTATGGAGTACATGAAGGTTTATGCAATTTTAAGGTCACTCCAAATTACTCTACAGATTTCAATTTTATCACTAAGTCATTTGTGAATTGGTAGGTATTTTGACTTCCGGGCCAAACTCTCACCCGAATATGATCAAATTGCGGACTATTTCTACAAAAATTTTATTGGCAGTACGTCCCGTCCAGCTCGCTATCCTCCAGGGACATGGAATGCTGTGGAGCGGCTAGAAGAAGATCTACCTCGGACTACAAATTCTTGTGAGGGCTTTCATAATGGACTTATGCGCCGAATGCGCGCATCGAAGCCGCATCAAGATGGCGCCTATGCCATGCGATACATTATGCTCGAATCACAACATTTTGGATGCGAATGAGGATGCGATGTTTCGTATCTCACATCACATGAATCCACGCAGATAGCGAAAATGAATCAATAAACTTCAATTTACAAAAACGTTTACGGAAGGAAACATCACGAGGGTAATTCAATCACAATACGTTTGCTGAAAAAATCAACAATTCGCTTCC
>WJFA01002230.1:0-16913 GCA_009870155.1 Pseudobourletiella spinata | reverse complement strand
GGCGGTGGGGCAAGGAAGGGCCATTAAATCAATTTAGCATCCGGGCGGGCTCTGGAGTCGTCGTCGTCGTCGTCCGAAGTAAGTGTACCCACATATGTCTCTACCTCCATGTGTGTGTGTATATATAGGGAGCCGTCCCTTTGTATAATGACTACCATGATCCTTTCCCTCGGAAAAGGTTTCTGTTTTTTTTCTCCTTCTTTTTTTTCGGCGGGTGGTTGGGTGCGGGGGGGCTGTGCAATAAAGGGAAGGGATGCCTGGGAAAACCAGGCGCCGCCCCTACCTTAGAGTTTCTCTGCGTGTATATGGACTCCATGGTGGTGGTGGCCACGGTACAGTGGCGGGTGCGGCGCCGGCGGGAGTGGACGGACGAGTAAGGGTGGGGGAACTTGTTGGGTTTTTATTGCCATTTCCCCCATAATCCCCGCTGTCTTGTAGTAGTAAATAAATGTGGATGGGGACAATGAGGGAGGGGGATGGCGGGTTTCCCGGGTAGTGTGTGTGTGTATGTGTGTGCGTGTGTGTGTGTGCTGCGGAGGCGAAAGCCCGTGAAAATGTTTCTTATAGTTTTAATGTCGTCCCTCTCGGGGTGTGGCAATATAATTCCATTGTGCTCTGGGAAGCATTAGGTACACCTCTGGTCCATTAGGAGGACCCGCACAGAATTTTCGATCGACGAGAGAGAGAGAGAGAGAGTGAGCTACACAACATACACGGCCCCTGTCTACCGGTCTGATGTGCGGGCGGCTGGAGGCGATGGGTTTATGTATGTACGTAAATGTGTGGCTGAATCGTGTGCGTGTATTTGTGTGTGCGTGTGTGTGTGTGTGTGTGATGAGAATGGCCATGCTAAAGAGCCCTCCCGGGGTAGCCGTAACGGAGCGGTGCCGGCAGGAGCAGCAGGAGCAGGAGCAGCAGTAGTCGTAGTTGTAACTGAGTAAAAGCTCAACATATTCTATCTGCTCCAGTGGTTCCCTCACATATAAACCCTCCCGATCGGCATCATAATAAAATGCCTGCTCCTGACGGTCTTCAGGACGAAACAACTATACTCGGGAACAGCTCACACACACACACACACACACATATATATATGTATATATACATATACATATGCATCCACACATGAATATACAGAGACGTAGACAGACACATTCCAGGGAGCTTTGCTGCGGGTAGCCCTGTGGATATCTCGTGTAAATACATATGCACTTGGAAAGCGGCTACACCACTTTATCATTCCACCGTGTCTAGCTCTCTCCCACTCCCTCACTCACTCGTTCACTCACTCACTCACTCACTCACTCACTCACTCACTCGCTCACTCACTCACTCACTCACTCTCTCACTCAGTCAGTCACTCTCACCCGCACTCCTTTCTATATGCAGGTTTATTTCATAAATAAATCTCGAGTCTAAACAGAGGATGGAACGGTGGTCCGCGGTGACGTAGTGGTAGTGCTGTTCGCGGTGGTGGTGAACTGTACGTACGCGCGGATATCCAGGGAACACCCTGACACTATTCCCATTATTATTAGTTGGTCGTCGTCATCTCCTCCTCCTCCTCCTCCTCCTCCTCCTCCGCCTACTCCAGATCCCTCGTCTCGGCGCCTCTCCCCCATCCCACCATCTACACCTGTCAATTTCCACTGATTGCACAATAACTTCCAGCTCATGTTTATGAATCCGGATTTGCATGCAGGCGGAGAGAAGAGAGATCCAGAGAGGGGTTGGTAGCATGTAGCCCCTCGGCTCACTGAGTCCATGACGCTGTACTCCCAGTGCTCATGCTGACTCACGGTGGACGCACATTCATGCCAGCCTTTCGGATACAGGATCTGTAGGAGATACAGATGCGTTCGTATACAGTGTCGTATGTATGCATCATGCATCACACTTATCAGGCGTACATATCCAACTCACGCATCCCAACACACAGATGATATGACACATGCACACACACCTTGCACCCGGCGGGCCCGAGTACAACCATACATTTGACACACCGAGCTCACACACACACACCCATACATACACACACTCACACACAGCAGACAGAAGCACACACACACACACACACACACACACACACACACACACACACATCGGACACACTTGTTCCACACACTATCAGTCAGCGATGTTCAGGAGGGAGGATGAGCAAGAGCGCTGCAATGAGCCAGACACAGACTCATGGGACGGTGCACAGAGCCGAGCACTTGCCTACCTTGCCACGTCTCAGAACGGCTTAAGTGTCACGAGACGAAGTGCAGAGGAGAGGGGATCCGGGTCGTGGGGAACTCAAGTAGTCGTAGTAGTAGTAGTCGCCGTTCCCTCCGATGAACGCAACTTTCCAATGTAAATAGAGTTTGGATGGAGCGAGCTAAGGCGAGAGCCTCGTGGGGTTCCGTATAGGGCTTCATAATAGCGCCGTTTCCCCTCACCCTACCTTCCACTACTAAATCCTTTGTACGCGCACATAGTCTCTATGGCATGTCCTTCTGTAAGATTTTCTATGTGTGTGTGTGTGTATGTGTGTGTGAGTACATGTATACATGTGTGTGGGTATTATGAAGTTGCTCTAAGGAGTATTACCATGATTTTATGTTAGGAGGAGGAGGAGGACTGACGACGACGACGACGACGAGAATAAGGACGACAAAGGCGAGTGGGAACAATTGGTGAGGGGAATGGGTACAAGTAGAAAAATTACATACGGCCTTCCTCCTCGTGAAACCCTTCCGTGCGCCCACAAAGGGAGAGAGAGAGAAAGACAGAGAGACAGGGCGAGCCATATATATACAGGCCCGCCTACACCCCCCACACATATTGGCACATGCACATGACGACGACGACGACGCGGTCACACACCCATGTCAACATGCTAACTCACACAGCCGCGCTCGAGCCTCTCCACTCGTAAGACTTGAGCTCCCCCTCCCAGCATATACGCTGCCGTGGGTTTAGGAGTATATTAGGGTGGCGGCAGGCGGCTGTGTCACACACGCTCACACACACACACACACACACACACACACACAAACATGCACGCACTCATCCCCACTCTTGCATCTGTGCTGACTGCTACTGCACAGACACACATACGCAGCACACCCAAACCATTCCAGCTCCACACTTATTCCTCACTTTGAGTTCACCTACACACACACACACACACATACAGACACACATATCCACTCACTCACTTGCTCCATACACCGGGCGGGCGGACTCCTGTGCTTTTGATAATAGGACAAGTTTCCCATCGACTCGCAGGTTCATTACGCTCACGTCTATCTCCGCTCTCTCCCTCCCCAGTGCTCGCATTCTCTCAACACTTGAGTTGTTGGCTGTATGCCGCCGCCGCCACCACCACCACCACCACCACCACCACCGCCTTACTCTGCCCTCCCCACTGTCTGCCCACTTTTCCGACTGACTAGGACCCGAAACAGACGGCATGAAACTTCCGAGGTCTTACCTCTCGGCAATGTGTGCGTGCATATATAGTTGCACATACATATTTGTGTGCCTACGTAAATGTGTGCGTGTGTGTGTGTGTGATTGTGTGTGTATGTGTGTGTGTTTGCATGGTATCTGTGGATACCATGGTTATATTCTTGAGGGGAGATTTCTCGGGAGTATGGAGCGCGCTGAAGGAGGATTCTCTCTCATTAGACAAGCTAGCCTATCTCCCACCGCCCTTCATTAGATATACCCACTCACTATATACATATTTGTGACAGGATGAAGGAGACGAGAGCGTGGACTACAGAGATATTGAGGCACTCTCATGGGCTCTACACAGTCACACACACACATATATACACCAACGCTCACATAGTCCACATCAACTCAAAACTCGCAGGCTCGCACAGACACAGACACACACACACACACACACACATCCACATGTTTCCCCCTCCGCAATTATGATTACACTAGATCATTTTCCACTCGGGCCCACCGCACGACAATAACAAGGGGCCGAGAGGCAGTGCATTGAAATAGTTCGATCCCCCGGAACAGACTACCTGGAAGGATGAGAAAGGAGGGGTTTCCATATGGAAGAAAAGCTCATTCCATCTGCCAGGGCGGAGATGGCTATATAGCGGGAGAAGTAACAACAACAACAGCAGCAGCAGCAGTAACAACAACAACAACAACAACAACTGTAATTGAGTTCATGCATGGCAGAACGCAATTTACTGGATGGCCAGGCCATGTGTGCAAAGGGAAGGGGCGGCAAAGTATATGGGGAAGAAGGGGGGAAAATCCCCGCGCGCGGGCAACGGTATCTCTATGCATCGTAAGGCTCTTCTCTATGGCTTCACTAGTACTCCTACGACTACTACTTATTACTACTACTACTACTACTACTACTACTACTACTGCTGCTACTACTGCTACTCTTATGGTAAAACCACTCTGGAAATCTGGTCGTGGGAGAAAGTAAAGGTAATGTGGGCTCGGACAACTCCTTCCCCGAGACAAAAAAAAAGTCCAGGTTGAGGGCTCGGGCTCAAGCGACGGTATGGTACAACATAGGGGGAAAGTCAACTCCCAGCCATAACCATTATAATTCAGCTTCCACACTACTGGAATAACAAGCTCGGCAATGATAGCCCCGCATATCCTTCCCTCACATGGATACAAGGGGGAACCTCCTCCCGTGTTTATCAGGCAGCGGCGGTGGGGGCAAAAACCATGAGATCCGGGCCTTGATAAACGCCTCCACTAGACAACAACAACAACAACAACAACAACAACAACAACAACAACAACAACAATAACAGGAACAAGATCCTGTGACGGAGGTGGGGGGCCATTATTGGGGCGGACTTGACAACAACCCCTTACCCCCCGCCTGTGGTGGACGGCTTTGGAGTGGGGGGAGCGTGAGGGAGGGAGACGAAAAATGCTCCGAAAAACAGGCACGGCGGCTCCTCCTCGGGGAAACGGTGGAAGGAAAAAAGTGAACGTGGGCGCATAGACATGACCCTATTATCTAGCCAACCGTCCAGACCAGACCAGGTTCTCACTCCCACCGGAGCTCTCCAATCTCCATGTATGCATCCAGGCAGATCTCCCTTCCTCGGAGGCGTTGCCCCCGGAACGTATTTCCCCGCTAATTAGCACCCCCATATCCCGGCTGTGCACCTGTGAGAGCGGAACCCTGTGCTCCGCTCCACCTCTCCGCCTCAAACGAATGCTCCAGCCTGGAGGATCAGCCCAGTCCCTCCCCACACATCACTCCCCATCCGCAAGGAGATTGTATAAACTCATTTCCGCACCGCGGGATCCCCTGTATATTCCATTCCCAAGCATGCATCTACAATGTTGTGAATATGTAAGTGTACTATGCATGCATATTTTTATGGGAATATCCACATCCCTCCATACGGTGTGATGTGATCCAAATTCTTACACATGGACTTCAACTTTACCCGCTCGACCCCCCCCCCCCGCTATTATAATCAACCCCACCATCATCCCCCTAAATAATACCCCCATGGGACTCTCCTATGGAAATCCTTCCATCCATTTGATTCCATCTGAATTGCGGACAACACCGGAGAAGGGATGGGAGACAGTGCGGCCTTGAGTAATGTAGGGGGCCGATGATGGGTAGCGAACCATCCGGTCGCCGCCGCCGCCGCCGCCACCACCACCACCACCACCACCGCCTTCCTATGAGAAAATACAGGACTAGCAACGCTTCCCTAAGAAAGAGATTGATGACCTATGGGGGAAGATAATGAGAAACTTTGACTTGAGGAATATGAAATACGGGGGGTGTACGTGGGTGCATATCCCTGAATGCATGTCTTCTAGCTCTGTGTGTATCTACGACCGTGTGTGTGTGTGTGTGTGTATGTGTGTGTGTGTGTGTGTGTGTGTGTGTGTGTGTCTGTATGAGTGTACAACCGTGCGTGCGTGTGAGGCTCGCCCGACGCATTTAGAAACCCAAAGGTATATGGATTCCCCGATCCCCCTCCCATGCCTGCTGGAACTCCATGTTGAACTCAAGCTTGCTGGGAGATGGAGGGCATGATGATGGGTAAGGGGCACGGGGGGAGGGTGGGGATTCCCAAGGAGTGGAAGGGAAAGAAAAGGAGGTGGGTGAGTGTGCGGGGGGGAGGGTAGTGGGGGCGGGGATAGGAAGAGAAGACGGAGGGGGAAGGATAGATGAGATAGGATTATGATTTGAGCCAGCAGAGGTTCTTTTGGGTAGCCTCGTCGTCCTGGCCTCCTGCCAGTACATAAGGCTCACATAAAAAAAACCTATATGTGCGGCTCATGTATAAGTACACACACACACACACACATGTACACACCATAAGTAATAGGCGGGGAGCGAGGGAGTCCTCTCGTCAGATGTAAAGGTAACTGGGCATAAGAATTGCAACGAATGTCTTTGAGGAGGGCGGACGAGAATGGAGTATGAGAGAGAGAGAGAGGGAGGGAGAGAGAGAGAGAGAGAGCGGTACTGTGGGATTGAACTCATTACTACCGGGCTCCGTCGTACTACTGCTGGATGTATCCAGAGAGACTTTGGGTTACAATGCTATTTCTCCCCTCCCCCGCTCCCCGCTTTTTTTCCCTACACACTAGCCTCCACTCCTCCGAGTATACGTGGAGCAGGAGCGGAACCACTCTGGTATGTATGCCGGCTGACTTGGGAGGATTGAGAGACAGGATAGAATGGTTCGACGATGGGTACAAAAAAAAATTCGCCCCATTCTCATCTTTCTGCTCTCCGTTCCACTCTCCCTTTTACTTCTACGTGCAAGCACGCACTCACAGACACACAGACACACACACACACACACACAAACACACATCGACACAAGCTCCCTCCTACTTGTTTCTCTCCTTCCTCCTTCCCCAGTGCTATCTCCTCTCTTTTCGTCATTTCAGCTCACTCCCGCTCTCGCTCTCTCAGTGGCTTTTCCCATTTTTTGCGTGTGTGTGTGTGTGTGAGTGTGGAAAAGTCTGACGAGTAGGACGAGCACTACGTCTTTTTCCAACCACACCCTTGGTTCGACCCGTAATGCGATTGAAAGGAAGAGTGTATGGAGATAGTGAGGCGGGAGAGTAGTGTGTGTGCGTGTGTTTGTGTGTATGTGTGTGTGTGAGTGGGTGGGTTTAGGTGGATGGGTATATGCGTGTGCGTGTGTGTAGTGGTTGGAAAGGGAAGCTCTCTTCCCCGCCTACCCGTGCAGCATTGTCCTTGTAATAACGAGAGCGGACGTAGCCTCTAACTATCCCTTCCAGAGCTTTCACTTGACGTGTATAAAGGATCCCTTGGCATGTCAGTGTGGGTTACTATATGTACTGATACGGCTCCTGCCATCACCACAGACGCACGCACGCACACACACACACATAAAAGCATACACCCACATACAGTTACAGAAGCACGGGCGCGACAGGGACATAAATAGCCAGACACGGCAGAATAGACCGTGTTTCCAGTGAGAGACTACTAGTACTACTACTCCTACTGCTGCTACTGCTGCTGCTCTGGTTCTGGCATATTATGCTCCAGCCTTCATCCTCTTTCCCCGCTGAGAATAGTTGTTTGGGGAAAAAGGGTGAGGGATGGTGTAGTGGAGGGTGGGGAGGGGATTGGTTCCCACCAACAACGAGGAACATCCCAATCCCTCTCACCAACCCGCCTCGTGCTCACCAATAATCTCGTGTACAGTTGGCCAGAGCCATCCTTCCTTCAACTCCAATTCTTCCGCTCTCCTTCTCAACAAATGATCCGGATCCTCCGGCCTTGCCGAGCTAAATACTGGCGGGAGGGAGTGAGAGGGGTGGTGAGCGAGTTGAGGTAGATTCATATACCTTTCTCAGGAGGTCCTATCGGATAGAGGACCTTTTTGAAGTATTGATTCATCTACCTTGAGCATGTAGGCAAACTATGTCTTCTCGCTGCTGTTGGGAAATAAGGGAGCGGTGTGTTCGGACAGAGTAACATGTCTGAGGTATCATATTTGTTATGAGTTGAGTGATCCAGTATTCGAGGTTGATATTTTACATTGTAATTGGAAGCCCCAAAATTCGACATTTAAAAGCTTGTTCAAAAGGGACAGACCATGGCGTCAGTATCAGGTCAGGTCCAATGGTTCAAACGAATTGAGTGATCCAACATTCGAGGTTGATATTTTACATTTTTACTTCGTAAGTCTATGCTTCGGCAATTTTTTCGAAACAATTTGATACAGACGGACATAGTAAATTCTCATTCATAACTGCTGCGAAGAGCTGAGTTATCCAACATTCGAGGTTGATATTTTACATTTTTACTGCAAAATTCCATAGTTTATCAATATGATTCCCTAGCAAAGACGTACCAACTGCTTAATTCTGGTTAATGTGGGACAGTCATCTTGAAATAATGGCGGCAGGGCTAAAAGGGGTCATTATATCTTCCCCTGCCTTCCAACGCATTATTACGCTCCCGCCGCACATTCCGGGAAATCGTCTGGCCCCGCCTCCGTATCCTTCCACCCGCTCCATCTCCCCATTCACTCACTTTGGGGGACAGGCACATACATCATCCACAAGTTGAGCTGAAGGCTACTATGCGGGCCAGGCTCATTTCTGTTTGTGAAATGACGGATTCCTGGCCAGCCTCTCCTCTCGAGAGCCTCGCAGTGGATATACGGGAGGTTAGATCCGTGTGGTGGGGAGGAGGAGGAGGAGAAAGTAAAGGATGAGTAAAAGGGCCCTGTGACACGACGTCCTCCTACGTGCTGTCATTATACTTTTGTCCCTGTCTCCCATACCCATCCCCCCTATCATGCTGACGCCGAGACGCATAGGCATACTTACGTCCACCTCCATACATATCCATGTACATATGTACGTACCCTTTGTCGGGAGAGGCGAGAGCGACGGAGCGAGGGAGCGGGAGAGAGAGAGAGAGAGAGAGAAGGATGAGAGACATAGTTAGTTTGCTCGTTTTAACTTATCGAGCCGGTAGTGGCTTGTCTCACAGAATCCGTCGTCGAGGCCGTCATCATCCTCTTTACTTTCCTCCAACTCTTTCGATCAAGGCTCAAAGCCCCTCTCCATGTAGACACATCAACACAGACATGAAGAGAGGGCTGGGGAGCGGGAGGGAGGGTGGGATTGGGATGGGATGGAGGAGTGGAAAAGGTTTCCATAAAAAATACTCTCCGCATACATTCCCCGTGTATATCCCGTCTTCCTCCTTCCCACACTCCTTTCTTCTCTTTTCACATGACCAAGGCGGAGAAAGGTCTGGATGTGTTTTTTCCGCTCCTTTCCCCCTCGGATCCAACCGGAGAGGATGAGAGTAGGAGCAGGATTGCCGCCAAGAGGAGGAGGAGGAGGATGAGGACGGCGGGGACGGCTCTGTGGGATCACGGATCAAGGAAGGACCATGAGAGACGGGGAAGGGGAAGAATGAGAAAATAAAAAAAACTGGGTTTTCCTCCTTCCATTATTAAGTTATTTATTATTACGAGGACGCCTCTCTTCAAGAGTTGGAGGAGGGACCTTGGTTTATACAATCTAGTCCTGAATATCTCACATCACCCCCATTCTACTTAGAACCATGACACCAATATCTCGCACACGCACGGACACGCACATCCCTCACATACACACACAATCAGACACTCACACATTCACACGCACAAACCTCACACATACACAATCAGACACTCACACATTCACACGCACAAACCTCACACACACACAATCAGACACTCACACATGCACATCATACATAACAGCGCACACACACGTATATCATGCATACAGAAATACACGCACACAAGTATACCATTTATACATTCAAAGTCACACTCATTTATCCAAACGCACGCAGACACACAACACACACACACGCATATCATGCATACGCAACACACGCACATCACGAGCAAACACACATATATTCAAATGTACCCACATTTCAGATCCACACAGAAGTACATATGTGAGACAAACTTCCACATATACACACACACGCAGGGAGGGGCGCATTAGTTGAAACCAGCAGAATGCATTTAGTTCAAAGGAAATGGCCGTCCGGTGACACTTTAGAGGATCCACCACCCTCGGATTCTGAGCCTGACTTAAAAGACGAGAGCTAGACAATGACGGGGAGGGGGCTGGAGAAAGAGAGCGAGAGAGAGAGAGAGAGAGAGGCAAGAGACAATTTAGCCTTCCACCAAAAGGCGAGCCCCCCTCCCACCATCCTTCTACTACTACAACTGCAATTTCCACTCATCTATAAAGGCTCCGAGTAGGAGGAGGAGGACGACGACGACTACTTCTACTACTACCGCGAGTGGAACAAGGGGGGAAATTTAGGAAGCACATGTCACATTGACTCCGCCTATAGTCTTTGGACAAGGAGAGGGTAATAATGATATTAATGGAGCGAGGCAGACTTCGCGAGAGACTCGCGGTGGGCAAGGGCCGTGAGATATACTCGTAGTAGTGCACATGCCCCCCGCCCCCATCGTCCCCATACGGAACCCATCCGGGTCTCCAGTCACTCATGCATACGAGGTGCGCTCATGGACCTCACCCAGTAGTAAGTGAACCTCGCCGTTCACACCATCCATCCATCCACTTATCATGCAGAGTTCCCTGTATCAAAATTATATGTACATACATATGTACATGCATATAAGTATCATCTCCTCCCCAAACTTCTATCTCTCTCTCTCCAAGTGCATCCCACAGATGGAAAGCCGGGGTTGGCTCTTGTATGTACACACACACACACACATGCAGAATGTGTGTGTGTGTGTACGAACTGCGTGGCTCAATCCATTTGCCGTGCACGGGTCTGTAGGCATGGAAATGTGCTGTTGCTTTTAGGCAAAGTCTGCACCATCCTCCTTACTCCTAACATTTCTTATGGCACTGCCACTAGTACTACCACCTCCACCACCACCACCGCCGCCGACCTAACGACCGTGGTTTGGCTCAGCTCCTGATCATCATCAGCATCCTTGACTAGGATGAAGACGACGATGACGACGACGACGAAGAAGAAGGAGCATACGAAGGAGGGGGAAGACGAAGAAGATGCTCTTTACACCCCAACTGAGTGCCTCCATGTATGCACGCTCTCAAGTGGTCCGGAGAGAGGTGTGTTACCAAAAGGATATGATGGGGCCCACGTATGATTCACTAGCCACGTCCGCCCCGTCCACACATACATGCATATATGACCATTATCGACACAGACACACACACACACACCACCACCACACTCCATTCATATCCATACACGTGCTAATGCAAAAGGTCCAGCATGAGCCTCAATCCCTCCCCGCATCTCCGTCCTCATACATCACTCCCTCTCAGCTCCCATGTGCACACATGGCGTGGATGGTGAGTGTGTATACGCACAACTTGGCAAACTTGTCAAGGTTTCCCAGGCTCGCTCCCTCCCTCCATCATTCTCTCTCTCTCTCTCCTTCTCTCCCAACATGCACTGGCCACACATTCCTACCTCACAGTAGCCTCCGTCATCCTCGTCCTCCTCCTCCTCCTCCTTCTCTTGTTTTGAATGATGCCAGGTGGGAGGAAAGGTGGATAGAATCTCCTGGCTCCATCCACCTACACAGGATACAACTCGGGAACCCTGGCCAGAGTATTCTAACTAATAGTATCAAGTCAACTTAACTTCCGACCATCTCTATTCTTGATGATTAGCCTCCAGCTTCTACAGGAGAGTAGGGGAGAGAGAGAGAAATCATCATTTTCCCCATTCCCATCCACATCCACCATTCTGCTCCCTTCTACTTCTCAAAGAATGCGGGGCTTATCATAACATAAACACTCGCACATGATGGGGCATGTGTGTGTGAGTGTGTGTGTGTGTGTGTGTGTGTGTGTGTGTGTGTGTGTGTGTGTGTGTGTATCTCTGAGAAAGTTACTATAAGGTTCCCCGCGTGTTTCCATGTGGAATTCGCCAGAGTTGATCTTACGCTTCTGGAACTCCGTAGGATTGGGCGTGGGCGTGTATAAACTCGCCAGAGCTGAACCAGTGTTTCTGGAACTCGCTAGGGTTGAGCGTGTGCGTGTGTGTGTGTGAGTATGATACTCGTTAAAGATGGTGTGCGTATGAAACTCGTTAAAGCTGGCAGTGTGTGTGTACACGTGTGTGAAACTCACTAGAGCTATGTGTGTGTGCATGTGTTTGTGTGTTTTTATGTGCGTGTGTGTGTGTGTGTGTGTGCCAGAGTTAGGCATGTACTTGAGTAACTCGCCATGGCTGGTTGTATGGCTGGGCATGGAGCTCTTTAGAGCTCTGAAGAACTTGTTAGTAAGAACAAGGCCATTTCCTACAGCGGTCGAGTTGGATTACCCACCCATAGAAGATTTTCTTTTTCGTGGGGCTAAACATGGAAGGCTTTTCTCCTTTCGATCTCTCTCTCTCTCACACACACACACACACACTCTCTCTCCTTTGGCGGAGGAGGACACAGGGAATATGACTACAACAGTGATGATGAGGAGTTGGTAGGGAAAACCTCCTCCTCCCCACTCCCCTCACACACAGTTCCCCCATCTGAAGTTCCGCTGTGGAGAGAGTCTCGGTGGAGGAGATCCGGAGCGTGGGAGTGAGTGCGGAGTAATAGTAGTAGCGGTAGTGATGGTGGTCGTAGTAGTAGTAGTAGCAGCAGCAGGAATAGCAGTAGATACCGTAGCACATAGTAGTCGTACTAGTGGAGGTAAATTGGAATGGCTGTAACTCAATATTAGGGAGCTAGATCACTGTGGGAATAGGAGTAAATGATAGTCGTGCGTAAGTACACATGCCGGCGAAACAAGGCGATGAAGAAGAAGAAGAAGATGATGATGAAGATGATGATGATGAAGAAGATGAAGAGGCGGAGAAGGTGCAGGAGGATGAGAGAAGGAGGTAGATAGAAGAGGAAGAAGAGGAAGAAGAAGATGAAGAAGAAGAGGACGAAGACGAAGTGGAAAGAATGTTGAAGAATTCTCAACAGGAAAGCCGGGCCTCCTCGCCTCCTCCGCCCCCCCCCTCAAAAAAAAAGTCTTGTGGGCTCCTTCGTCGGAGCTTTCTTTCCCTAAAATCGTCTCCCACTACCCGATCCAACTACATGCACATAGGAACTTGTCCCAGTGCACACACATATGCATACGTATGCCAACCATATACATACATACATATGTACGTACATAGGGGAAATCTACAAAGCCCATTTCTGCCTCGCCTCCTCGCTCTCTCTCTCTCTCTCTCTTCTTCTTCTTCCTTTTAACTTCATCTTCGTATCTCATCTCTTTTTCTCTCTCACTCCCTCTCCTACGTCTCCATCATCGCCGTCTACATCTGCCTCACATGCACATAGACACACGCAATCACACACACAGACACAGAGGCACACACACACATACACATACACAAAAACTTTCGCCTCCGCTGTCTGAGGTGCTATAGTGGTGGTGATGGTCGTAGCGGCGGTAGCGGTGGGTAATCTGGAGACAGGGCTGAGATCTCTATTCAATTGGATTGGAGTAGAGTGTGTGAGGGAAGAGAGTCAGCGAGTCAAGCCTTTCGCATTCTACTCTCACAGTCAAGGGATGCTGAGAGTGAGCGGAGGAGATGCTGGTGGTGGTAGTTGGTAGTAGTGGAGTGGAGGGAAAAAATGATAAGAGCTCCAGCTGGATCATTCTTCCATTTATTCCAGTAGAATTCATCCAGCCTGCCCGAGGATACTGTGAGGGAGAGGATGACACGGGGAGGAGAGAGTGGACTCATAAATTTCCATGGCGAGATAGTAGAGGTGGACGGCACACTGTACTGTGACCCATCCCTTCCTGGTTGTTACGAGGCGGCCAGCAGTGGATTGTCAATAAGTGGTATTGTCAATTAGGCCTCCAAGTTTACGAAGAAGGAACTACTTGGCAGCACGGTTTTTCTCATGAGATTCCTGGGAATGTGAGCGAGGAGGGGCGAGGCGGGGGGAGGGACAGCGGGGTGGTTCCAACTCTTCAAACTTTGGCCGTGATGAGAACTGCTTGTGTGTGTGTGTGTATGTGTGTGTGTGTGTGTGTGTGTGTGTGTATGTATATAAGGACGTGAACGCCAGGTCAGGAGTATTTGAGGAATGGAGAAGATAGTGGAAGTAATTAAAGTTTTGATTGGCGCAATTATGAGATGGAAAAGACTGGCTTGTGAGCTAGCGAGAGTTCTCCTCGGCTACCGTACTGGCCTCCACTGTGAATTGCTGGGTCTGTGCCAGCCCAGACTTTTCACACTGCTGCCTCACTCTCAACATATACCACTGCTATTACTACTCCATTTTGCGACCCTGTGACGTCTCGGCGTACCAGCATCAGTTCACACGGCCACAATAATAATAATAACATTAATCATGATAATAATAATAATAATAGTAGTAGTAGTAGTAGTAGCAAGAATGATAGTTAGAATCCTCGTTCGGAGGACGGGACCATGAGTGAGTACACATGCTCACATCATCCACTGGGCTGTGACAGGAGCAGGAACCTCTTTGCGCCCCTCCGTGAATGATGGCGCGTCCAGATCGTGTGTGCGTGTGGTTCCAGCTCATGACCCTGTGCGTCGACCGTGGCTGTCCGGCGGCCGTGTGTGGACTTACATGCTGCCCCATGTGCTGTACTCATTGAGTTTCTGCCAGTGGCTTTATGTCTGACATGGGCATATCTGTAGGTTTCCTTCCACCGCAGCCTAAGGAAGTGTCAGCCCAGGCTTTCATCTAGCTCTGTTAAATGTAAGTATTCCCCCCTGCCCCCCCCACTAAATTCCACTGTGTGTGTGTGTGCGTGCAAAGCCAGTTACGTCCATGTGCCTTCTTGCGTGTGAACGGGGCCCTGGTTAGGCCTAAGCTGACTTCCCTACATATCTAAAATGTATGTGTGTGTGTGTGTGTGCCTGTGCCGAGGGTTGTGCGTGCCCTTGCGCCTGTATTCCTATGCAGGGGTTCGCATGTCCATGACTGTGTGCTCGCAATGTCTTTGGTTCGGAGAGAGAGCAAGGTTCTGCGTGCTTGTGCGTGGTGTGTGTGTGTGTGTGCGTGTGTGTGTGTGTGTGTTGTTGCCTGAGCACCGCTGTACGTGCTACTGGGTGAGTATATGTGGGTCTGCGTATGTGTTTGTTGGTGTATGCCGGCGTGCGTGTGTGCGCGAGTGTGTGCATTTCTGGGTGTGTGTGTGTGTACGAGTGCAGACGTGTGTACGCTGGGATCCATTTAGAATCCCCTGCGTGCACTGTGGAACAGCTCACGTTTATCTCCGTCCCGACTCACAAGTGCGTTCCCCCAATGTATGAGACCGTAGGTCTGTGTGTCCCAACTAAAGTACTTTACTCACAAGTATGCACGTATATACATGCATAAGGCATACTGCCATCCTTTGACATAATATGTTCCCAAGTCCATGTGGGAGTGTGTCTGTGCGTTTATGTGTGTGTACATGGGCCTGTGCATATACGCCTGTGTGCTCCATCAACGCGCCTTTTCGCTTGCGGTTATCACCACGATGGTGCTGGTGGTGCATCCCATCCCTGGCTCGATCCTCTGTCTCTCTCTCTCTCTCTCTCTCTCTCTGTTCCACACATAATCGTATGGGAGGTAGACAGGCAGGTAGGTTCGCAGGCAAGGCTTGGTGAATAATGCAACCGAGGTTTTATTTCCAGAGAGCGACTACGGAGTCCTCACTCTGTGCCCATTCCCCCCACACACTCAAACACACACATACACACGCACACACACACTCACGCTGAGATGTATTATTCCTCGTGTGCATCCTTCTGCCACCATATCTATACATATGTTCCTGTCTAGCTGGCACGACTCTCGAGTCTGGATTCTTTGTCGTACTGTTGGTGTTGGTGGTGGTGGTGGTACTAGTGGGAGTCATAGTAGGAGTCGCAGTAGTAGTAGTAGTAGTAGTAGTAGTGGTAGAGTAGTTGTAGTAGAAGTAATGTATGGATGAAATAGGTGCGTGTGCAGATAAGAATCCTTATGGATTCAGTTGAGAAGAAAAGGGGAGAGTTAGGCCGGAGGTTTTTCATCTATAAGCCGTCGCTATGTATGAGTTGACGGGAGGACATTGGGGGGAATGTAGCTGGGATTACTACTACTACTACTTCTTCTTCTTCTTCTTCTTCTTCTTCTTCTTCTTCCTCTTCTTTCTGACAACGACGACAACGAAGACTCTACTGTCCTTCCTTTGTGGACCGACACTTTGGAGAAGCTTTTGGATATGGAACCAACCCATCCATGCTCTCGCTCTCTCTCTCTCTCTCTCCCTTGCTTTTCTTCCCACAGTGGATCTCATTCAAAAGAGTAGTAGTAGTAGTGGTGGTAGTAGTAGTAGTAGTAGTACGACGGCGAGAGAGTGGGACTAGGAAGGAGATAAAGAAGATGGTATAATAATATATATAGTGAGTGAGAGAGAGAGATGGGGAGAGCGGGCGAGAGAATGCCATAAGGTAGAATCTCTTCTGTAGTAGAAGAGAACGCCACCACCACCACCACCACTCCCGTTCCTCCTCTTCTGCCTACAACTCCTACACTACGACTACGACGACTACTTTTGAGGAACATTGGAATCCCCATCCACTCTACTCGTTTGTCATGAACTGGAAGCCCTACATCAGACAATATGCATATATTCAACGAGCCAGCCACCCGTCCACAGTCCACACACACACACACGCACACACACACACACACACACAAACACACATAAACGCAAAGCACACACGCTCCAAACTGACACCCCCCCAACCTAACTTCCCCCCATTCTCTCTTTCTTTCCCAACTTATGGAAGTTGGACCCGCGGATTTTATAAGGTGGGGCGGTCCTATAGAAAATGTATATTATCTCCATCCTGCGAG
>WJFA01002229.1:0-16944 GCA_009870155.1 Pseudobourletiella spinata | reverse complement strand
ATATATGTACACGCAGATAAACACACACGCACAAACCTATGGAGATAAAACACACCTCATCCCGCCTCACCTCCGAGCTCCGACAATAATCATGTTTACACAGGCTTGGTCTATCACTTTCTATATACTGCCACTGCCATAATTTCCCCCATGAGCTTCACATTGCTCACATGTGTACCAAGTCGACTTTCCCAATCAATAGATCAAGCAGGCACGGCTAATTTGCACTAATAGATAGTACACCCTCCAATGCAATGAGTAGATTCTACACAGTACGATATGCTCTAAAGGGAAATCATTCCACCTGTGGGGGGTACTCGAGAGTCGTTCTCATCCATTCTAACATTCTCTTCTCTGCGTGGTGGGATCAGTCTGTAAAACATGGTGATGAGGTGAGGGAGATGTGTACTTGAAAAGTGCCATTATTACACAGGTGAAGTTTACAGCTGGTAAAAATGGCATGAACTTCCGTTCCGCACATTTCCATAGGACTTAATTCACGAGCGAGGTTACGACAGCTCCATAAGGGCTCCGGTGTACACGCATATACACACACCGTGTAGATAAACTTCCCCCTACTGCCAGTGCCAGTCTGTTTTTCGAAGAACGGAAGTAGGTTCACGCATGGGTGAGCAGATTACTAAACAAAGAGCAGATAGCCGCTGACAGCTTCCACATATATATACACGTACATGTGCAGGATTGACTCTATCTTCTATCTCCCAATCCCATCCAATTTACTACACACTTAAGCACCAGTTACCCAAATCCATCCCTAGATCATCATGTATATGATTAGTTGGCTAGGGTTCACACTTCACACAACATCATGGGACTCTATTTGCAAATAATAAAGAGGAAAAAAACGAGAACACATCGTATCTCCCGCACAGTCTAAATCCAAGCTGAAACAGGCTCTAACCTTACAAAAGCTATTAGCTGAATGAGTAACTATAGCGACGCGACGGAAGACGAAAACAATTGAATGCGAGTTTATGCATGAGGAAGGAAGATAACTATAAAGAGGCTGCTGACTGACGGGGAAATTGTTAGGGCAACTCCATCTCATTTGCTCCATTGTATGCATTTCATACTGAACTCACCTGAATAATTGCTCCACCGACGATGTCGACATGGGAGTGGAAGTAATGTATATGTATTTATTATTATTATTATGTAAAATCTATCAAGCAATTCCGCACAATCTTTGACACTATTGTTAATACTGACGTTCACTGCTCATCCCACTACTGTGTCCGAAGAAGTGTGGGAAGGACTGAATCGATGGGGTTCGAGTTAGATGAGTTCCTCCGTAAATCTTCCCATAGTGATGGTTGATGGTCATAAATGTTTCGAGTATTCCTAAAAGAAAGTCCGAGTTTCAGGCCTCACATTTGTATTTGAAACCAAAGCTACACACACCCTGAAGAAAATGTTCATGACGTTAAATTAAATTTTGCAAAAGCTATGGATATAGTATACGAAACAATGGAGCGGTCGGAAGGAGCACGAACGTAAGAATATGTTTGGGAGTTTACAAACACCACTAAATGTCACCACGTCTAGAACAAATATCAACTTTCTTTATTAAACTATCAGTTCGTCATCGCCTTGAGAGTCAGTGGAAGTTTCACTATTTTCAATACGTATTATGATATTAATCATCACATCACCCTTCCAAGAACCGATTCCGCGGGGGTGCTGCGTAATAGTAAATCACCGCTCGAACACCTTTTTGATAACGAATAAATACGTCCTTTACAAACTTGATTGCGTCGCTCTTCTAATCAAGCCTTTGAGCACATTTATTCACAAACAGTCAACAGATAGTGAGTCCAACCGAGCGGAATTCGAAAAGGACGATATTTGGAGTTTGTTCCAAGACAATAAAATATATTCAAATTTAGTTCGGCACACTTCATATTCTTTCACTTCAACCGGGAATCATTATTTGAAAAATATTACGTCCATCATCATTATAAAATAACAATGGATTTGAGAGGGGGGAACATTTTTGCTCCTTTTTGTACCTCACAGAAAGAAATGAACGTGAGTTCTAAATACACTAAATACTTGATGGACGTGTGCGAGGAGCAGTATAGAGGTAATATCTCTGCGCCCACTACAAGACACGAGTCAGCTGCTCGTTCTGTGTGTTTGTGTGTGGTAGAGTTAGTAGTGGTTGGCTGCTGTATATTTGGGAAGGTTTTTCGAACTTCCATGGACTCACGCTACTGTATGTGTAAAATGCATTATATACGACGAGCGGCGTTAAGGGCGGGTGTCTCCACTTAGCAGCCACCTTGTTTTCAGCCCCGCAGCCTCGTCTCCAACAGCTCTCCAACAGGCATATAGTGGTATGCATACACGTCATAAATGTACATCAAGATTTTGAGATGCGCTCTTTCCGTTCATCACAATCATCTGCTTTCCCGTCGGAGCCCTCAAGACGTCGTTCATGATGCGCTCCTTGTACACCTCGCTTTTGTCAAAAGATTTTTTTGTTCCCAATATTGCATATAGTACTATAGGACGAACCCTGGAGTTGCACCCTGCAGTACAGTGCAGTCACTCTATTGTCGCCAAATGAGTTCGTGACCGAGCTCATGGTCGTCGGAATATTCTATGCATTGCAATAAAGTAAAGCTATGGGCATTGCCATAATCATCTGCTCTTGGAAATTGGAGGAGGAAGCATTCCATTCCAACAGGAGTTAATGGCTGCCACAAATCCTTGTTTTCACATCACCGTAAAGTCGTGCACCTGCCACCGCCAGGGTGGGTGCGCATTGCCCCCAGAGATAACTCGTAGGTGTGCTATCGTTTTGTGATGAATGCTTACGATCAGATTATTAAGGAAGGTGCAACCGAAAGAAGTGTCTTACCGCCAAGTTAGTGGAGAGAATAAAAATGCGGACCCCATGCGAATGGGGAGAAGCAATGGAATAATTTTCATGTCGTCAAAGTTCTGCTCAATTTGAGCTTCATCCTGGCTATGTACCGTCTTGCTTTCATTTTATCTATGAGGGGATCCATGTTGTCAGGGGTTTATCTTAAGTTAGTAGGCTTCCCAGTGCTCAGTCAGTGCCCTGGTGAAACTGTAGACTCTGGCCAGGATTATCCTTTCCAGGTTCAGTTAGTCGTGTGAAATTTTCTGGTCAGCTGCGTGGACTAAAAGGTACATTTGGCATTGAGATGCTAAGAATGGCTTCGGAACAGGTACCTGTTCATGGGAAGAGAGGATTATGCTGTTTTGAAAAATTACTCATATAGTGGGATGCTGGGGTGCAGCGGAGAAGTCACGGAGTGAAATGAAGAATAGTATCATTGCGGTCAATCTCTGCAATATGTCATGAGCTCCACTTAATTATCTAATAATGGTGCTCAATAATCTACTTTCTGACAAGACAAAAAGATATTAGTGCTTCCAAAAGGGAGCACGACACTCCCCTCGGCACACGAACAGGTCGCTAGAACGTACATGTTGGCAGTGGCAGATGGGTTGTGGAACTACCGCACCTTCGGATGTGCAGGAAATTTTGTATGAGGGGAAACGATTGCTCCTCTGCAATAATGAGCTTGTTCGTCAAAGACGATTATGCGATACTTTTTCACCGATTGCAAAACTAATTAGATGATCCCCAAGAGCTGTATAGCATTTGCAGTGCAACTTCCAAACAGCAGTCTATTTAATAACAGTACTAACTACTACCTCAATTAGTTAAATTCGGTGTTGAGTGGAAAGAGAAGGAGAAACATGTTTCAATGCACACGAGTGCAAGCGACCATGTTTGTGTATGTTTATCTGTAAATTATCTTTTTATACTTGCGTGAGTTTAATTCCTCAATGAACATTTTAGTAACTAAAAACCTGGGCACCCTTGGTAGGAAATGCCATTGGGAAAAATCTGTGCCAGGTAGGCTGTAGTCTGTAGGATACTTCAGTGAAAAAGGAGCAAAAAAGGAAGGAAAATGGGAGAAACAATTTTTTAATTCGTATCACAACATACACAGATATCTAGCCATCGTAAAAAATGAACAGGTTGTGGTCCCGATTCCCGATTTCCAAGGTCAATTTTACAGGGCCCGAAATCCGATCCGATCCCGGTAACCTAAAATTTGTAAAATTCCCGATCCCGAATCATACATCAAGTAACGAAAGATCAATTTGAAACATTTACAGCATGAATTAAAGTATTGATGTTTCGGGTTATTTTATTTTTATAGCGCAATTGACGGAAATCACGCCGCACCACCGCAGTGACTTTTAATGCTTACACACTTACATTTTCTCTATTTTATTGGTGGACTGGACAAACGAAACCAACGTGGAATCACACAAGTTTTGAATTGTTCAAGAGAAACAGGAAGTATGTTTACAAAGCTTTACTTCAATATTTTCATCACTGCGCCACATTTTGAGACATATGAGCAGGGTTGGCAAATTCAGAATGCCCTGGCTTTTATGCCCGGGACTTTGAAAATGCCCTGAAAGTGCCATAAATGCCTGCCCACGGGCACAATTTGAAAATGCCCAGGGCATTTTGGGCAGGCATAATGCCGGGCATGCCCGGCACTTTGAAATATGCCAACCCTGCATATGAGTGCGTACACCTGCCGTTGATGAGAGTTTACTTGTTAGGTCACCACCGGTGCTTCATTTTGCTTCAAAAAATTTTGGTTCTATCCATCCATGCACATTTCTAATCTTGTCATTACAATATTCGGGATTGCCCATGGATCCTCATTCTCAGCTTCGCGAACTCCCGATCCTCGCAGGAATTGGCAATGGGATTTTTCATTACTTTATATATTTTATCGCAAGGTACTTTTGGAGAACTTATTTCGTGTCTGTGTCTCTGTCTTTAGTCGCCCAAATTTACTTAAAATTACTTGGATTACTCAGCAAACATATGCGAATTCTATCTTCAAGAGTTGCTACTTGTTGTGAATTGTAACTGAGTTCGGAAATGAGACCTATAGGTCACCAGGGTCATAGAGATAGCGTAAAGCCACATGTTGCTTCACCACCCCAAGCATTACGTATCATTTAAAAGCTACTGACCTGCAGATGAGAGAAAAATTATACACAAAAGGCCCTGTGATCTACAGGTCGAATGTTATGACCTACAATAGTATTTCAACGAACATTGAAAATTCAACTTCTCACCACTTCACCGAGCACAAAATACTCAAAAGTGGTAGTTGCAATACTTTTGTACACCATTATCATGGTTTACAAATGGCGGAGCCACTTCTGGAAGAGGGGAGAACTCTCACTCTGTCCGCACGATAAACTCCCGAACGGACAGGCCAGTTGGAACAATTTTTTAACGTGAAGTTGAAAATGAGAGAAAAATTACTTCCAAGACCTGTGAAATACAGGTCAAAGGTTATGAACTTTAAGGAATATTAAAAATTCAACCTACCACTACACACATCACATAATAGTAGTCAGAAAGAAATGGTAGACGGGATAATTTCGTGAGCCGTTATCATGGTTTGGAGCTGTTTATATATTACGTATGCACTCCGGGGGGAGTCTGAAATCCCGAAAATCCCCGTATCATTCTATAGATAGATGACTGAGGGGGGAAGAGGGGTTTTCGGGCAAAAAGGTACATATGTAATACATGGACAATCCCTTTAGTTTACCAGAACCAGCACTACGTGTGACTGTGGTTTAAATTCAAGTTGGACTACAGAACAAAAGTCAGGCAAAAAATTTGAGGAACAATTAAAAAGAGGAATATCTGCTTCCAGCAAGAAGAAAATAGGATGAGTACAACAAATATCCGGCGCCCTGTAAACATAAGTGCTGTGCGTTAGTGCCTTGTATATTTCCCCATACAAATAAAAGTAGTTCCCACCCCTCAAATTACATTCCCTCAGCATTGCAGGGGTACGTGTGCCGAGATGTACACATAGGTGGTAGCCCCAATCATAATTTAAAATTAGTAGTACGTGCTCATCAACAGCACACGTAAATGACCATGTGTGACAAGGCTGTGTACGTACCTTCAGTTTTAATTAATCAGTAGGAAAAGCAGACACGGTGTATGCTCCCCGCTGTTTTCACTCATTTGCGCCCGCAGCAGCGGAAATATTTTAATGTACGTGTTGCCAATTGCTAGTGCCAATTGCTGTGCATAACTTGAGCCGATGAAAATCTTCTGGTACTGACATCACTTTCTTGACGCTGAACTTCCAGGCGTTTAGCGAATATTATGACCTGTCACTCATCATAAATTTTTTGCTTGTTTCTGCTCAGATGCGGTGATTGGTGACAAAAAATCTCACAACTGCATTCAGTTTAATGCTGGGATGGGTTGTCAATGCTCCTCTAATGTGAACGTGAACATAGGATTACCATTATAAATAGCACATGGGTTCGATAAAAATGTTGATATTGAAATGACAAGCAGAATATATTAAAATAATAGCGTTGAAAATTTGTTTGAAAACCGAAATAGAGAACAAGATGAATGGACGTTATTTACCATGAAGGAGCATGATCATATTATATTTTTACATCATATTTTGAAATGTGTGAATAAAATTGTATGCTTGGGATCATGTGACCTTCAATATATGACGTCGCTTAGTTCTGGAACGAGTAACTATCGACTATTTACTAGTGGGGTGGGTGTGTTAAACTAAACTGTTATCGAAAGATGTTCAAATGTGATGTGAACGTTACCATCACGAGTAAATATTTGACAGTTTTTTGTGTCAATTTTCGTGCCATTGAGTACTTCTAAGTCTAAACCCTAGGAATGACCTTGTTCACGATTGATTCGCCATGAAAGCCTGAAAGGGGAGTTCGCGTTTGCTCACGAAAGTTTAAACAGCTCATGTGAATGAACGAGCGCTTGTGAGGTGATACCTCCACAGTCTGAGAAAATTCCTTCACTTCCGAGCTCACACACTCGGTTGGAATAAGCAATGTTAGTTGTCATACCTAGTTTCTCATTGCTTATGTTGTATCTATTTCTTCCGTCGAAGTTGGTGGAGGTGAAGCCATTCATACTGACTGAGAAAATGTTTCCATCAACTTTTTGATGAACAAAATGAGTCCTGCATCGTCACATAATAATACGCGTCACTTGGGTATAGTTTCGAAACATACACCAAAGGCCTTCAGGACTTGAGAATTTCGGATACGCCTACGGAGAATCACAGGAGAGAAGTTGTAAAAGTTGAATGATTGGTCGCTTTAGGTTGCTTCCGCTCAGCGTATGTTTTATTAAAATTTGTAAAGAACTGTATACCACTTCATTAAAGATGAATGGACCTGCGCAAACAAGGACAGCGCGATCTCTACCTTACGTACTACACCACTCCAACATGGCGGAATTAATTAGTACTGTAACCAATCCATAACCCCAGAAGTCCGGTGAAGCAGTGTACAGTCGCATATACGACGGCGGTCATGGGTTTGATCCCAAGTCAAAAACACTAAACCATTTCCGCTAGGTCCACACGTTCCATCTTCGAACTTTATAAAACAGCACACCAAACATACCGACACATGAAAAAGACGACAAAAATTCACAAATGCGTCAGCTTGTCGTGCCCGATACGTGTTCACAGATAAAAACCCATCGCCGGACATCACTCCGCTTTCATAAACCTGCAACCTTGACCGGTACGTCATGTGTCACGTTGCCCGGTTCGTCACAATGGGCTGTGCGCCACCAGGCCCGGTATTTCACGTTGCCCACTGCGTCACCATGCGCGGTGTCTTTTCCTGTCCAAGCCAAGGCTGATGTTTTGGTGACGCACCATGACGGTTGATGGTCTTCAGTAACTTTGCATAGTGCATAATGAATAGTATCCATAATGGGACAGTTTTGAACTGGAGACATTAGGAAACAGACCAACTTCTGCGTGACGCCAGACGCATGCCAGGCTGGAAAAAACTGACCGACTTCGAAGCATGGTTACAAAAACCCATCAGAAGTTTTCTATGGTACTTAAAGTTATATTCACATTTGCACAGCATTTGCTAATTCGGCTATTCGATTTCGATAATAGGTTTATCTTGTTGATCAGAAAATTAGGATAGGAACTGGTTAAATGAAATAATAGAAAAACCGGAAGTCCAAAAGTTTAAAACAGGACGACATTCGACAGTCTTTTGTACCAATATAGGAAGTAGAATTACTCTGTTAATCAGTTTCAGCTATTATTGAACTGAAAAGTTGGATTACGAATGGGATATGATCTTGTCTGGAATGGTGACACGTGAAAGTTTTTAGTTATTATGGCACTGCGTAGAGATGAGGATAAGATTGACCGAATGCGATAAAAAATTTTAGGTGGATACCTACACAAAACAGATTTATTCAACTTCCGGATCTCATAACAATACTGCAAGGGGTTGGATTGCATGACAAGAGTAACGCGTGATATAATTTATTATACATGGGTATATGTAGCCACTGCTACGTGCTACTAACTAACGTGGCCGATTTTTTCCCAGCATATTCATAACGGTAGTAAAACCAATATTGAGAACTTCGGGTAAAGCATTAGCGAATGGTAGGACAGAACCCTGTTCCACCACCTTGCCAAAGTCCTCCACGCGACGTGAGAGGAACTTCCAAGTTTCTTGAAAGTTTTCTGAATTGTCCTGTAGTAAATGGAGCTCCGATGCAACGTATATGGAGGCAATGCCCACTCGTTTTGCGTACCAGCTCAGCTATAAGAAATTAGAACAAACTATCAGTACAGCGCAATCCGCTATTATGAGCACTAGAGGTTTTCACAGCAACATTAAAATCAAGGAACCCTTTAAGCCTTGACATTTAGTCAGAAATGAAATGTTAGGAATACAAGTAACATAGAAAATCCAACAAAACAACTTGCACTGTACATTTTCTATGATAGTATTCTGTGCTTATAAATTGCAAAATAAATCTGAGTGAATGTTTATGTGAAATCGAAAATCTCCTCACTGAAGAGGTTATGTATAGAATCTGAAAATTCAGATTCGTCACAAAGGTTTTCTGCACTTATAGAAATCAAAAGAACTGCCTACCCTGAGAAATTACGAACAATATGATCAACTATAATATTCCATCATAACGCATCACTCGGATACATAATACTCTCCGTCCACGTGACATTATATCTCAGATTCCAAGTCATTCTTACGAACTTAACGGGTGGTAGCAGCAATTAATGAGTTACCGTACACCACGCGAATATTATATTGAAACATAAGTTTATGATTTTCCAGTATCACCTTCATCCCTAACAAAGCGCGTTAGTATTTTCGAGAATTTAATTTGCTGCGTGCAGCCGAGTTCAGAAATCCAAACTTTTAAATCAAGGACAATACTGTTAATCAATATCGATCCTCTGTATTTTCTCCGTCGCATCCTTATCGATCTATGACTTCGTAAGATAATTATGAAACAGATGCAATTCGTTTCCTGGTAGAAAGAAAAATATTGGAGCTTTTTCTTTTAAGATCACGTTGTGAAAATAAAATAACCTGACAAAGATACTCTTACATTTTGAAACCAAATCATTGGAATCGGCCGACTCGTTCCTGTTCTTTGAATGATCCCCCAGAGGATCCTAAATTCTTTCAAATGTCTGCCTACAAACAACAGCGGCTTGAGGAAGAAAAATTTTCTTTTGGAAATACGCAAATGACATCGAAATTCTGAATCTGAATTTCTGAAAAATCAACAGCTATGATGCATACTGATCTTGATCTTTGATGTTCATCTATAACGACTACACTATATCCTCCATGCAGGATACACATTATTAGGGCAAGGAGTGATGGAATGAATATTCAACATTCATTTTTTCGAACATCTTCGAACAAACAAAGTCGAATTCCGAAATTGTTTCTAAAAAGGGACCTACATAAAACAATGTACCTGGGAGTAAAATGAGCTGTTTAACAACTTACATCACTAGATTTGTCCTGTAGAGCATAGTGGGCGATAATATCCGCCAAAGACTGAAGAAGTTGCACTGATTCCTTTGCATTTTGTGGTTGGGTTGTGTATGCCAACGCCTCATTAAATCGAGGAACATATGGCACCGTCTTTTGTAGTCTCCAATGCAATGCGTCATGCAGATTTAACTTGTTTTCTCGGAGATGTGACTCCAGATCATCGTTACTTTTTTCAATAAAATACCTCACGATTTCGTATTCGCTGAACATATTACTGACTTCGCCAGAAATATTTAGTTCCTCAGCTCCTGTTAGAGAATATTGCCAATTAGTATGTCCTGTCTTACTGAAAATTAATTTAAGAAGCATTCTTGATGGGTGGGCAGCTATGAGATGAACTTACCTGCTTTGATTGCGTTTCGAGTCCAGCCCTTTGAGTTTACATGCTTGAGGGCAGCCTCCAAAATGCTTTGCTTCAGCTGTTCATCATTCTCATTTATCTTGCCAACACCATTTCCTTGATGTCGGATGGGAAATCCTGATACCACGGAAGGTGCGATTCTGAGACTGTTAGTATTGCATACGAAAGAGTGTATTCCTGTGAGGCAAAATATGAACACAATTAACCAAAAGAATAGCTAACGCTCTCCCGTCGTTGTTGTCTACCGGAAACTATAGTTGTAGATTTTACGGAATTTAAGATGAACTCACTAAATCTGGTCAAAAGAGCCATATCTTCGAAATACGTTGACAAATCGTCTTCAACAGAGTCGCAGCCAACTCTAAGAGGGGATGTCAACAGTGTAGTAGCAGCGAGATTGTACGGATAATTAATCCAAATTTTTAGGTGTACGCAAGATATTTTAAACTAATCCGGTAGTGTAAAAGGTCAACTTTTCACACGGGCTCCACATGCATAACTCTACGTCGGATCAGAACCTTGTTTTTCAAATCATTCAGGTCTTAGATTTTAGATCCTAGATATATTCTCTTACGTCTACTATGATCGGGCATCGGGCACACGGATACGGAATACAGACCCAACAATGTCCCCAGTCCCCGTATACTTGTACGTTTTATTACATAATCTTCGCGGGCAAATATTACAAAACCAAGGAATACTTGCACATTCAGACGTGCCGGAGCACGAAATCAAAGCATTATCATAAGAGGCCAAAATAGATCTCAGACGGCTTATTTCGTTGGACGAACTCATTAATATTCATAATCTCCGATTTTAGAAAGTCATGCATGTGGTCGTGAAGTACCCTTCAGAAGCAAGGAATATCTACTTATGTGCTTGTATGACCCCACCAGGTAGGCGGGGGGAGGCGTTTTTCCGTTGAAACCATGTTAACTTGTGAATTCCATAATTTTTACAGTTTAAGTCTGATTAGGTACAAATTTCACTTGTGGTGTTTAGAATCGTAAACATACAGTTTTGTGCTCAATTGTAGACATCGTTTTTGATGCACGAAGGCTTTTTAATTTTTGTCAATATCCCAAATTGCTTCCTAACCCCTCGTATAATTTAGTTAAGACTGTACTTGTGAAATGTCAGTCCAATCGGGCTGAAACTGTTGAAATGATGGATTCCAGAAGTTAACATTTCTTAAGTCGGTGATTATGAATATAAATTAGTTCGTCCAAGGAAATCAGCGATCTTCTTACTTCGAGTTTATTTCGTAAATTAATATTTTTAAAATAACAATTACACAGTATGATTTCAATACTGTCTTAAGACAGTATAAAAGTATAAAACTGTAAATTAAAACGACTATTTAGCTCCAAATCAATCCTATTTTTCCTTTCTGTGCTTTTTTCGTTTGGATATCCTCTTCAAGTTATCATCTTCAGATTCAGAATCAGAGGAACTGCTGGAGCTACTTGAAGAACTGTCACTATCACGAGAATCTTTCCGTTTGTGCTTTCGGCGGTTTTTCTCCTTCTTGGATTTAGAATGTTTCTTCTTGTTCTTTTTGCTGCTGTGCTTCTTACTTGAACGTTCCCGTATGTTATCCTTGTCTACTTCAACCTCAGGCATTCGGGCAGACTGGACTGTCTCAGTCTGTTGTTTTCGACGATTCATGTCGGTTTCTTCCGCAAGAAACGGCACACGGGAACGATGATCGTCAGGACGAAAATTATTTGTAGGTCTGTCAGGTATGCCCTTGAGGACACTGTGAGTTCCCAATCCATTATCTCTGTACTCATCTTCGTCACTTTCAACAAGTGCGTACCCTCCAACAATTTTGGATGTTGGAACTTGTACTTCGGGGGCACATCCTAAATACAACCAAATATTCAACTTGTCTCCACAATCCATTTCGTAAAACTAAAAATTATTTCACCTAATTTAACATATGCTTTAATTGATTAACTAGTATATTCATTAAATTTTTCACTATGCCCGTACCTTGCTCATACAGCTGTCTTGTGATATCATCCAGTTTGTCGGAGTCCTTCGGTGGTTTGTAATCCTTCACATGATCGACTCTTATAGTTCTTCCTAGTACCTGTAGAATGTTCGAATCATATCCATTTCTAAACTTAAAGTTATCGTGAGACTAAGATTGTTTTGTTTGAACTCACTTTTATTCCATTAAAGTTATCTACTGCAAGCACAGTTGATTTCTGATTTTCGTAGCATATGAATCCAAATCCTTTGAATTTTCCGGTGGCTTTGTCTCTAATCATGTTGATGTTAACAATTTCACCCCACTGGGAAAATACAGTGAGGACATCACCTTCTGTTAGGTCGTAAGGCATCCCACCGACAAAAATCCACGCTGAATCTTTGTACTCATCATGCCAGGATGTTTTACCATGGAAGCCTTCCAACTCCCTTTGGCTAAGCTTCGTTACGTTTCTGACATTTCTAAAACAAACAAAGGAGGTCATCTTGTAGTTGTCAGCTCGACAGAAAATTGATACTGGCAAGAGGTCAAATTTGAAATTCATTCCAAAAATATTGTTTCTTTTCTTCAGATATTACAATTATAAAGCATAATTCGAGGAGTATATTATAGCTCTTCAAGCTTTATAAAAACTTACGTTAGTGGATTCATGATTTCGGTGATTTCATCAAATATGCAAATCCAGCTCAACTACCACAACATCAAATGATGAAGTTCGACCTGCTGCTCATCAAGGGATCCTGAAATAATTTTGAACATTTGCATTAGATCAAAATCGTATACTACAGTTATGTACACTTCCCCGCGCTTAATAGTAGTTCAAGCTTTGGAGCAGTAGCTACCACTTAATATTTTCGTTTTAGGTTTACTATCAGGCAATGAATCATAACTAAGGTGCATTCCACTCAATTATTTCGTTTGTACTGAAAATTTGCACCCCCCCCATACTTGCATCGCAAATGAAAGTATGTCAATATCGGGATCTAGAAGAGGTCATAGTACCAAAATGGACCTAGGATGATTCAAATTAAAATAAATAATTCAAAAATTAAAGCCTTCGACAGCAAAGTTATTTTTGTTGTTCCACCTTGCAAAGCAAATAAACTGAAGCAGTACCAAACACTTGCTTACAAAGACGGACCTCTTTAACACACCGCGTAAATTGGAGAAATGTAATTGCTTCGTAAATTCAATAATGAAATATAAAAAAAATTAATATGATAAGTCTTACACGGAAAATCTGTGAAATGTTTAACCGTTTCTAATTTGTTTAGTGTTAAGCCGCAAGATCCACTTAATTTGTGGAGATAGCACACTTGGCTGTTCTGGTCTAAACTAAAGTTTTCCCTCTCTTTTGCACGAAACCATTGAGGTCTTCCAGTTACACAGGGCGTCCCCAAACTACAGGGTGTCCCATGATGATAGGTCACATGTGTTTTCGCTCTAGAGCCTAAACGGCTCAACGTAGAGCAACGACCCTGGTATCAATCGAAAGCTGAGGCTTTAAGATTTTGGTTGGTACCATGCTTGGCTAGATCGGTCCACTGGTACCCGATATATGGTGCACGGGTAAAATAACATGGTAATTTAACATTATCGTAAACGGGAGACATTTTGGTTTGCTACTCCTAAAACTCGTGATGCAGACGCATGTGTGATAGCGCGTTTGAAAGGTCTTGAGACGGCGCTTCAGTCCATGCGTCTGCGTCACGAGGTTTAGGAGTAGCAAACCAAAATGTCTCCCGTATACGGTAATGTTAAAAAACCATGTTATTTTACCCGTGCACCATATATCGGGTACCAGTGGACCGATCTAGCCAAGCATGGTACCAAACAAATCTTAAAGCCTCAGCTTTCGATTGATACCAGGGTCGTTGCTCTACGTTGAGCCGTTTAGGCTCTAGAGCGAAAACAAATATGACCTATCATTGTGGGACACCCTGTATATGTCACATTTGTTTTCGCTCTACCATCCAAACGCCTCAATTGAGATCAATGGTTTTGATTTTGCTAACGATCGTAAGCTGAGGCTTTGGGTTTTTGTTTGCCTTCAGATGGGTAGCATAATCATTGATATATGTTGAGGCGTTTAGTGTGTAGAGCGAAAACAAATGTGACATGTAGTTTGAGGACACCCTGTACTATTACTTTGTCGTGCGTTATCTCCTGCAATACTCAGTCCAAGCAATCGGAGAAATGAGAATTCAGCTCCGCAATAATAATTTGCTGCTGTCCTAAGTTTTGAAGTTCTACGCTGTTTTCGGTTGACTTCTTTAAATTTTTTTAATTGAGTGTAATTTAGGTGGGACGTATTCTTCCATCCCGGCTAACTTGTAACTGGGTATTATGTTGGACTTTCACTTGCACACACCTGTAACCTGAGGCCTAATTTCAATTTCCCACTCATGTCATGTCATATTTTGTAGGCCACGACTTTGAGGTCAGTTTTCGGAGTTATATGCTCACAGCAATGCGTGATGATAACTTCTGAGCTCACCGTTGAGCTCAGAAATCACTCAGCAAACGTTTTTTGCGAGGTTATGCCGATCGAAGAATGAATAGACACCAAGATCAGATGTCCTGTCAGGTACAGTCATCACATGGAAGGAACAGCGCCGTCTTTTAATTCTTTTGAGACAAAAGTCGTCCTTTTTTGGTCTACTGATTGACTTTAACGCTTATAGTTGTTTTCTCGCTACACCTTGCAGTCTTATAGCTTTTCCAGTACAAGTGAACATATGTTATGTTAGCAGCTAGCGTGTTATTAAGTACGATATGTTAGTCGAAGTCAAATGGACCTCCATCTCCGTCGTCTTGACAAGGTAAGGGGTCGTCTCAAAATTGATTCAAGAAGTGTTAAAAACTGGAGATCCGGACTGAATACGATATTTTTTACAGAGATTCATCAAACGAACGTGGAGAAGTGACATAAGTTGTGACCCTGTTACATCGACTTTGAGGTGAAGGAGTATAACTCCAGCGCAACAAAGGAAATGCAAAGGAACCTACTGATTTGGAATTGAGACTGGTTCTAGTGGGGATGAAACAGATTGTGCTTCAAACTCAAGTGCTGAGATGAGAGGTATTAGCCGGAGATGGAAGGCCATCATTGGACTAACAGGAACAGCAGTATTAGTTTTCTATTTGGAGTTCTTGTCCTATGTGATTAACTCAGGAAGCTGGGCTCTTCTCCCAGCTCATTTCATAAATGGGAGGAAAGTAGAACCGATTAGAATTTTAGTAGTGGCAGACCCTCAAATTCAAGGTGAGCAGAATGAGCATCCTTTGTTTGGAATTGTCACGCGCTGGGACGCTGACAGGTTGGTGTATCTCGTTTTGTGCCGTATTCCTCAATCCAGGTTTCATGATAAAATGAATGGGAGCTCAATTTAATATAATATGGTGCAGGTACCTTAAACGGACTTATTCCCTGGCCAAGTATCATGTGAAACCTCATGTCGTTTTATTTTTGGGAGATCTTTTTGATGAAGGCAGCATTGCGTCGAAGGAGGAGTATGACAGATATGTTTCAAGATTCACAACTGTTTTCGATCTGCCTACCAAGAAAGAATCTACTGATACTGTGAATAATTATTTCTCATGAAATCTTCATGTATTTGCCATAATTACTTGTAAAAAACTAATTTTTTCAGAGTTATATTTTTATACCCGGTGATAATGACGTTGGAGGAGAGTCGTATGAACCAGTGTCAAGGGAAAAACAGAGATGGTTTAACCACTCTTTCGGGAATTACAATCAGCCTGCCCTGGTAGAGCGGTCTAGCTGGAACATCCAGTTTGTGAAGGTTTGTATGTGGTATCTTATCACTTATGAGCTATTATACTGACAATACGTCACAAGCGAGCGTGATTTTACGGAAAAATTGATTTTGGATGGTTGCTTTATATTTTCAGTATAACAAATTTTTTCCTGAAATTAATTCCCACCCATTAAGAACTTTGGGTGACGTACTGAAGGAACCAAAGCCTACTATTCGCGTGATTATTTCCCATTTTTCGCTACTCAACTATATATCGGAATCAGTTCAGATGGTATGTATTCTCATTTATTTTGCTTCAATCTTTTAAGTCACTTTTACTTCTACGTTGCGGCTATCGCTACTTGAATTTTTGAATAAGCATGATTCGGTGGTATTTGTTGTTTAGCTTCTGTTCTTTCTTGCCTGTAAGCAACTAGTGCAAACTAGTAGTGAGCTAGTAATTCTTTTAGTGATTCATGAGGTTGCAATTTGCAATCGTCTTGTGACGTCGTGACTATCGTAGTTGGTCGAAAATATTGTTCTTCGGTGAGATATTTTTAAGCCTCAGTTGTGTATCTGTAGTGATATTCATAGTTACCGTCTGTGGTAACATAAACCTTTATTCCCATTTGTAGGAGTTTAGTTAGTTAACTTAATTAAATGATTAGACAAGACCTTACCTGTAAGGTCGCCGTATAAGCGTAATTATACGACGACCGAAATCCGAAGGAGGTTGCCTTTCCCACACACTGCCTCCCTTTAGGTTTGGTCGCTCGATTTTAGATATCCGTCTTCTGCAAACTTTGTGAAGATCCATCCATGCACACACACGGCAAGACGAACAAGTG
>WJFA01002228.1:0-16951 GCA_009870155.1 Pseudobourletiella spinata | reverse complement strand
GTGTATGCATCCAGCAGACGGATACAAATTGAGAGTTAGTAGTCATGTTTCCGTGATCGACATCAATGATTAGTTGGTGTTTGATTAAATTAGATTGTGTTGTACATAAGTATTTTTACGATTTCTATTTTACCGCTGTGGTATTTTTGGTTGTTTTATTCGTGCCCCATAAAACAAAATTTAATGAAGGTTAGCCGAAATATTCGAGATTTTTACGCTGGGCATCCCAATTTGCATTGATTCGGTAATTTGTGAGAAACAATCACTTTGCAGCTCAGCGGTACCATAAATCAATGATCAGACTAGCAGACTACAGTTTCCCATGAAATCAATGATGATCTGGAGTCACTGAGGACACTCGGATCAAGTGTTAAACGTCACGTTTTAATACACTGATTTTCTCAACGCACAAGCAATCCCGACATTAACAATTAGATCAGTGTCTCATCATAGCAACACGTATGGTAAAATCTTAAGGAATTCTGCGAGAAAGTCTCCCAAATTATTTCCACCCTCAGATCCTGCCTTCAATGATTCCAAAAATACCCTATTGAGAGATTGTCATCCATTGTATCATGATTTACGAAATGACTTCCTATCCCCGTACAATGGCCCGCAAACGATGTGTTAATCCTCATTGACGTCAACCCCTCCAACAGCGCGCTGCTCCCTGTGAAACCTGAGCTCCTATCCATTTGCCTCTCTCCTCACACATTACACACCGTCGGGGAATGTGATCCAATACAAATGTTAGTAGAGCTCAATGCTGAGTCAATAAAAGCGGTGATAATCCCCTGGAAGTGGGGGGAAAATCGCTCTGTAATCGCCTCATAATGAGCCACTCGGGATCCATACACCCTAAAGCATATATACTGCCGCACCATGAAAGTCTGCTCACTATATACCCTTTCATTATTATTCATTCCTGTCCCTTACCCGCCCCATCCATCATCATCATCATCATCACCATCACCTCCTCAACCTAAAAACCTTTTGAAAAATGCTAAACTGTCCGAGTCAAGTGTCACCTCCGCACTCAACTCTCAAATTTGAATCTAACCTTACCTACAGCATTTCAATGACAAGGTAAAAGCGGGAACTGATTTGAATGGATTTTACACAAGTTTCAAACAGTGCTTTCAACAAGTCCTCCTGGACCTGCTACTTGACTCATCCCGGACGACCATGCTGACGAAAAAAAAACGAGATACCCTACACACTGCTACTATGGTTTACAATCCGGGGTGAGTGTGAAAGGGAACACGTGTTCGCGGGGGCAAGTTGTATGGGAGAGGTGTGTCCGTGCGGAGCCGCGCACAGCTATATAGTAGCTTCCACATCTGTTCTCTTTCTACTGCACACACACACACACACACACACACACACACGGAGACATACATACAGTAGTGAGTAGGACGACTGTCGACACTTGACCGGGACAACACAGACTGTGTGTCGCTCAGCACGACTCCATCCGCATCCCACTCGCCACATGCCCACAATTGAAAATTTGAACAAATCGTCACCTAAATTGTCCCCCATTCAAAAGCCCGCTCCATCTCCCGCCTACCAACGCCGCATAATACATTGTGTGCATAATAATAATAATACACACATGTGAAGACACCAGGAGCAAGTGTGCGCGGAGGGAGGGATGCTTTCAATCAACAGCCACTGCTCGCCCCATCGTCGTCACTTGTCAACACATACACACGCACTCACACACACACACACACACGCACACGTCTCAATCTCCCCTCTCATTGATTGACACATGAATGCTCACACCATGTTAGCACTACTGCCGGGACAAACTGCCACAGTTTTGCCAATCTAAATGCCGCTAGTGTTACGAACGAGGCTCTGAACCTACCCAGTTGAACGGGACCGAGTGAGTAGTGATGTGGTGGTCGTAGGTGGCGTACGCTTCTAAGCACGCTCCCAGCGCGGCGTCCTGAAAATATGCAATTTATTCAAGAGAGAATAAATGGAAAATAGAATGAATATTCCGCACAGCCTTGTTTCATGGATACACCCACCATGTACTGGTAGCCGGAGTTAATTCAAAGGATGGGAGGAAATAATGTCGATAATAATAGACAGGCAAAGAGATATCAAGTTTTCTATGTGTGTGTGTGTGTGTGTGTTTGTGTGTGTGTGTGTGTATGTGTGCGATTGTGTAGCGCCGACAGGGAGATAGAGGGAGAAGGATGCATTGGAAAAGATGATGTTGATGATGGTTGGGCAGGAGGGAGGATACAGAGATGGAACACAGGGCTGTGGGAGGACTGGATGGATAGATGCCTAGCGGCGAGAGGAGCTCGTCCTTTTCCTATTACTGGGGCTTTTAGGGAAAAGATGAGGAAATTGTGTGGAGTGCTTTTAACGCGGAAGCGGAGAATAAAATTGGCTTTCTGTGATTCATGCTGGTGGAAGGCCTGGCCGTGTGTATTGTTCCGTGCTAGGTGGAAGTGCAGGAGGAACTCATCGTTTCTCTCTCCCTATACTTTCCCCCACTTCAACTTTTCCTACTGGTACTCTTCCAACACTCACTCCCGTCGTCATCGGAGTCATCCTCGTCGTCGTCGTCGTCGTCCATGTCTTTCCCCCTTCCCAATTTCTCTCTCTATCTAGTTCGCTCTCTCCCACTCATCTCTCTCTCTCTCTCTCTCTCTCTCTCCCTTCCTCCCTCCCTCAACTAGCACCAGACTCAAGAATTTATTTCCTAGGGGGAAGGAGATTTCTCCGGGCTTACCATGCGGTCCCACTACTACTATATTTCCCAGTGAGAAAGACTATAGTTTTGGGTGATAGACCGAGCTCGGGAGAGTCTGTCGTCTGGGAATTCCTCAGGGTGACTTGAAGACACCGAAGCAAAAGAGCGGCGCAATGTATGGAGTTGTATTTCTCATGTTTTTAAGCATTTGAGTAAAATTTTTAACTACTCTTTGAAGGTTTGAATTGCGATATTTTGAATTTTTCACTTGCTCGGTACAGTTACGACATGATCGCAAAATAAATGTTGAGTTTTGGAAAGCAAGATCGTGAGATAAATGTTAAGTTCTCGGGGAAAGCAGGGGATGGACGGGAAATGGGCTGAAGTTTGATGACGCCATCTGTAGAACGCAAGGTGAAGCTTTAGATAAAATATCGGATATATTAGTAGAAAAGTCTTGTTGTTCTCCGGCAGAAAGAGTTGAAAATAACTCGATCGTTTTCCAGGACGGAAAGCATGAACAAAGATGTTTACGGACAAAATTAAAAAACGTTATTTTGGTCGCTGGAATTTTTAAGGAAATAATGAAGTGACCGTTGCGTTGGCCGCAGCAAGTTGCTACAGAGAGAAAATTTGAAAACAATGTCGCTAACTTTTGACAATATTTTAGGGGGGCAAAGCAAACTGCATTTAAGTTGTCGCTTGATTTTGATTCGCTTACTATACTTACCATTACCACAGTAGTCGTGTAGTGGTTATTACCACTAGCACGAACACTGCACGATGTTGGCTAGCGGCAGCAGCGTGCAGCTGCTGCTCTGCTACTAGTATTATTCATTATAGGTTTAGAGACTGATTCTAAAAATCAACCGTCAATACTTGATCCTCAATGTGTGTCTTCGAAATTGTTGACATTGACCGAAAACAGTAGCCATCGGCCTGAGATAACGCTGAACAAATTCTCAATTAATGGAATGGTTTAGTTAAGTTGGATCGATGCGGATACCCTACAAAATCTGAGCTGGTGGATGAGTCACATTTGACTAAAAGTTCTTGGAGTCGTACGAAAAGTATTGACGGAACGGTGACAAAGGATTTTTCAAGGAATATACGTAAAGGAAAAGGATGACAGGAATGTATGGATGTCAGAGCTGTTCAGATGGTACTAGATTTCTCTGCACGGGCTGCAGCCTCTGTTCCAGTTGCTGTGGGTGTGGGGACGGTGGGCAGTTTAATGGAGATAATGGGGCGGGATATTGTCAGGGTCAAGGTGGTCTCTACAGTCAGAGCTGTGGTCAGGGTCAGATACCGCCAATGCCATCGATGCCGCCGATACCGAGTTTGCCACCATCGCCACAAGTTTCACAATGTAGTCCGAGTTCTCCGCCATCACCTTATAGCTGTCCCTGTGCCGTCTTATGTTCCTATGGCCTGGACGCGGGTTGTGGGACGACAAAAGTCCCAGATATCAGTCATCCATGCCCTTGGCCATGGTATAAAAGGTATGAATTTTATTTTTTTCAGCTGGTGAATTTAGGTGAATACGTACAAGCAATATTTAAATTTAATTGAAACTAGTTTTAGCATTTTCAAAAACTTCATATTGGGTAAAGCTATACGGAATGAGAAAAGGCCCAAAAACGGTATGTGAATTAATAGAAAGTTACACAGCATGTATCTTGCCCTATAATCCAAATCACGGTTTCAAAAATTATCAGAATTAGCACTGATTACTTGGATGCTTGAATCTTACCTCCATCCTTCCGCCCTGACCTTTAAAAATGAGGTATTTTAATACTCCCTACGAAAATGGGAAATCTTCTTTGTCGAACCAGATTTCCAGTTGCCGGGTGCGAAGCACAAGGAGCGTGCTTTATATCTTTCCCTCAACTAAACTAATATCATTGTCCGCGCCAGTTCACTTGCTGAATTATGTACTCATTAGGTCGTAGACACTTGTTCGAAAACTGTCCCTATCACTCCCACCTTCGCATGAGAACGATATTTATTTGATCTTTCCTCTTCATGATTCATGAGTAAAATCAAATTTGGGAGCAATCTCATTGTTCCACTAAGCATGAGACTTTGACAGTGCAGAGCGTTGTGACCGAGGATTTTTTTTATTACGCTACATAATTACGTTGTGGTTATTGGCACTTCTGACAAAGTTATCGCTCTTGTTACCACATAATCGTGATCCTCTTATTTTACTTCTATACATATATTTTGGTGTGGTACATCAGTATCAGTGGCAGTAATGCCTACATGTTGTTCCGAGATCACAATCGCTACGCCAAGAAAGAGGCCTTTAAATTTCTTGTACGACGCATATGTACACAAGCTCAGAATATTAAAACTGAACAACACAAGTCAAGTCTTCATTTTCTAATCTGACCGCAGGCTACATAATTTCTTCTTGGCCGTAAAATTAAATGTTGTTCGTGTGTCGTGTTGTACGTGAGCAGTATATGTATTATAAAATTGAAGAGACTAGAAAAGGAATTGTGACGATAAAATTATACAAGCCTCGCGAAGTGATTGATTGCTTACAAGTTGAGCACCAAAAATTGTATTCGTGTGATTGACTCTTATAATTTCAGAGTATTTGTCCCTGGTTGTCCCATCGTTCCCGGCTATCAGGGTCACATACCTGGTTTCAGGTTCCACGGCGCGGGGAGGACGTTCGGTGACGCCACTAGGGACACATGCTGTATCATGGGTCAATGGGGGAACTGCTGCCCCCTCCTACCATGTCGAATATTTGAACAATGACTATAGTATATACACAAGTGTTTTGGTGCTTGGAAATAATAAATATTTTACCTACCATTACATTATAATCGACTCATTGCTCGTCGCATTCCAACTCACCCACATCATTTGCATTGGTTTAGGAAAATCTCTTTGACAGAGAAAACAACACGAGGTATACGCACTCGCGATGCTGCACAATGATTGAAACAACACACCCACAAAATTCATTGCACCGCATCTTTGAACATTTTGAGTTACATCTAAAACCTACATGAACCTTTATACTCTTAAAAAGGGACGGCGTTATCGTGCATTTATAGGTGAGAGGGATTTACCACTACATTCCTATACATTGTAATATAATCTTATTTTTAAATGTATACATAATTACTTAGATTCCTGAGCAGATGATCAAGTATTATTTGCCAGATCTCAAACGAGTATCCTCCAGTTTACACTCTTCCTTCGTCATCTGCACGGATGCATAGCTCTTTCCAGATCCGCATTGATAAAAATAATTAATTATTTATATTCGCAGTCAACTCCAGTATATATTATTCATCGGGAGCGCCAAAGCGTGTTATCGGAATGTGCGACTTTGGAACTACACACTATTTTACGAGTCGAATATTTACAGTATATTCCATACAGGCTCATTCAAATATTTCAATACTGGTGCAACATAGCTCTCCAATATTAGTGGAATAATGCTCACTAACTACAACTTGAAGAAATACACCCGATCCTCCGCACTCTACGTCAATACACCCGCTCTCACTTTTCCGGTATTAGATTGTACTAAATTGATTTTATAAAATTAATCTTATTATTACGATTATTTAGCGACACAATATATCTTAGTCCTATAGGGACAAGGTCCTTTGTCAAAGCCCCCTTCCAGGCTTCTTCCGACGCTTTATTTCACCGCAGAGACAGTGAACCACAGCCAGGGAGTAGATGGTAGGCAAGACGGAGAACCACGAAATGAGCTGGGTGATGACCAGGACCCATTGATTGTGTTCGGACTGACAGAGGTTCTCTGACCAGCATTCCGAGCTGGCAATCACAAGTCGGATCGAGAGGCCCACGAAGATGAGGAGACTGGCAAACGTGTAGAAGTACCACAAGCGCAACTTCCACAAGTTACCCTGCAATCACATACATGAAATAGTTTCTCTGATTCTGACTTTCCGTAATACGATTCCCGCGAACAAAATGTTCATTTTAATGGGTATACCTGATCTACAGCGTTGAAGAGTATCTTGCCGAACATTATGAGAAGAAAGTTCCACAAGGATACACCACAAACGGTCAGTACGACCCCCCAACCTGCAAGACACCAGAATGAGAATCAAATCAATTTATATAGCCTAATCCTCTGAAACAATTACTGGCTCAAGAGTAATTACCATCCCCGAGTCCACTTACCGGTAGAACCGAAGGCAAAAATGTACACAAACTCTGTCCGACTCATCTGCCTCTTCAAGTCGTCAATGTCAGGAGTATTCGTCATCAATACAAATATTTTTATTGCAAGGTACGCGCCAATAATCAGACCAAAGGTTCCCTTAACCTGCGATAAAGGCAAAATTAAAATCATAATGCCAAAATAATATTTTTTTCGACAAAAGGTTCAGCATTTGCTGACTCTTACAAAAAGAGCTTTAATTTTAGTTCCTCCCACAAGTAAAACTTACAATATCAATCACAGCAATAGTTTTGGACCAGCTGGCGGCTCGAACACCGCACTTCCAGTCGAAAAGGACCGTCACATCGTTGGTTCTTGACACGGTGCTGGAGCCAAACTCAGCTAGTCTCTGTGCTGCCCTGCTTGACGATCTGTCTCCTTCTAAAGTTGAAGTGGCAGCAATCACCTCGATATCATACAAGGATTGCCTACTCCCATGATTTGGCAGTGCTGAGTGCATCTTTGAATCTACTCTGCATATTCTACACTCTATCACAATTAATTTTCAGTGCTGTCCAAAAGAAATGGTAATTATATGAAGTATTTTAGCTGACCACAAACGCAAGCACACGATCACATACACTCACACATGCACTCACACACCGGATGAGTGACTTTGAGTAGTTTACTATCGCCACCTTAATTGTATATATGTTGACGAACTGGAGGTAAAACGTTGGAGCTTAGCCTAAGTCTAGTAATTCTAAGAAAATGAAGTAATTTGCAGAAAGCGATAAATATTGGCGGCGACTCAGGCGGTTGGCCTTTGGCATTTCAACTGGCCTGATTTAGGTCAGAGGGACGAGCAGGGCAGGGCTCGAACCCGTACATTGTCTCTTGGCCAGAGCAGTGTGACGGCAGTGACTGAGAAATCCTATATAGCACTACTCTCCTTTCTATGAACTGTCAGCGATCCCAGAATCTGTGTCACAGTTGGATTCCCTGCGCAAATTCGGATGGAAACCCGGGATTTTCCCCGCCAATGCCGTCACACACCGTTCCAAGATACATATTCGGCCAGCAGTAGTAGTAATAGTGGCATCATAAGACAATTTTCATGCGTTCTCCAAGGCCAATCTGCTGGAGCGACTGGTGACTTCGGATCGGACGGGGAGCATATAGTAGCAACATGATTGATGTCCCGACAGAAATGCCCACAGCTTCCTCCACCGGAGGCTGGCAAAACTTCTCTTTCCTTTGTGCTCGTATGCACACTTTTGCTTCTATTTTCCTATTCGCTCACACATGGAAAAGTATTTCCTGTCCCGGAGTAAAAAACAGTAAAGCTGTCGTTTTCTGTCCTGACCTGCGGGGAGCAAATAAATCAGTTTACGCCCGTGTCCACCCATTGGAGAAACGGTGAGGAATTACTGACGTTGATGGATTGAAGAATTACAAACGTAACGGTCAGCACTGAGTAGAGCTAAATCCTGTGACAATCCATCTCGTGATATTCCTGACCAACGATTTGTTGGTTAAGTCATAAACTGTCAAGGGCGGCTTCTTCGAAGAAAAAGATGACTAATTTCTACCGAATATAGTTCCACACAAGTTACATATAAGCAGGGTTTCCTCACTCTGTTCCTTTTGTGTGAAGCAGAGGTGAAGACGTTCCCATTCGTGAAGCAAGTGAGTGGAGAGGTCTCCCGCGGATCGGGCAGTGTGATCAACTTTTGAACTCGATATTGTTGTCCAGTAAATTAACAGTTTTTCCTTTCCGCACAGGCATCGGAGAGCTCTCACTGGTGTTAAAAATGGCATTCGAGCCACAGTTTCAAGAAATCGGAACAGCCTTTGCCACCCAATACTACAATCTATTTGATAATCCTGCCACACGGGCTAGTTTGGTTTCGCTTTATCATGTAAGTCCAACATTTTTGAAAACAAGTGTATTTTCTGAAATTTTGACGTAATATTGAGAAAGTGAGTTGGCTAAAATGTTGGTTGTATCCTGAAGGCGGAGAATTCCCTGATGACATTCGAGGGTCAGCAATGTCAAGGCGCCGTTAAAATTATGGAGAAATTCAATGTAAGTGGGTTGGGATTAGTGTCTTTGCCATTGCATGATACTTTTACTGTCGGTCTTGACAGCGGGATAACTTATTTTGTGCGCAGGGACTTACCTTCCAGAAGATTCAGCACGCTGTGACAGCGGTTGATTGCCAGCCCATGTTTGATGGAGGAATTCTTATTAACGTCATAGGGCAATTGAAGGTAGAGCTACACATTTAAATCCGTATATTCTTGTGGATCGTGGAGTATGGTTGGAAAATTAATGTAATTTATGTATTCTTTTAGACTGACGACGACCCGGTGCACACGTTCTCCCAAACATTTGTGTTGAGGCGATCACCTGAAGGCTCATTCTTTTGCCAGCACGATATTTTCCGTCTAGGCATCCACAATACTATGTAAAAGAAGCAGATGCTATTGGCTGTTACCGCATCAACCAATAAACCCATATAGCATTTCCTCCAGAAATTCAGCTGTGTCTGTTTCGTATTCACCTGCCTTGCCTTAAGTGCTTGCGTTTACAACTTCGTATTGAGATGTGCGGAAGTGGGGCGGGTGCCGCTACTACATAAATCTTTTTCATCCCGTTTCCTTATTGTAACAGCACCAGCCCTATTATACTCATTGACTCTATTCTATTTACTTTAAAATTTTCTATAGTTGGAAACTGTGGATTGGAATAAGGAAAATATGTGTAAGCCTATATCTGTAGGTTCAATCAACTGTCGTTTGAATTCGTGGATATCCAATGTACTACCACAGAAGTGCGGAAAGAGATATCCGTTGGATGCGCTGTGACTGTACCATGAACTTCATTATATAGTAATCTATAATAATTCAACAAGAGTTTTGAACGTCATCGCTTATTGTACCCAAAAATGCTTCTGTTATTGGGAGTTTTCTTCCACTTGGCCCGAATAAAGAATTGATTTGCCTTGTAAAACACGATCAATGAAACTTCGTACGTTTCGCTGCAATTGCGGGTAGCTGGACGCACCTGTGCAATGCGGTAATCTACTCGCGGTTTCCTGAGCCTTTTAAGGACGAATTTCTATCAACAGCACCGCGTGAGTGCGAATGTAACAAGATTATTGTGTAGTTCAGCTAATTATGAATACTGGGTTTTCATCCTGCTGAACACCTTCGCGGTCTTCCGCTGTGTTCATCCGTCTCCGTTGACCATTATTGCATTATCATATATCATTCGTTTGCTGGTGAATTATGCGGGGGAGAAGAAAAATCGTGGGATACCCTCACTGCCGTGTGGGATGAAGTGATTGCAGGAGCTTGGAAACAAACTTTACCTAGGGTTGTCAAATGAAAAGTCCGTACAGATGGGATGATTTGGATTTTGCCCTCAAAATTCCCAGCACATCCAGGGTTAGCATATGCTAGGGAAGGCTCACACGCCCTATTAACCCCGGGCCGATCCGTTGGGGGCACCAGACTGTCTATTATTATTTCTGTCCTATTTAGTCTCGATACGAAAAAGACTTAATGGATGTTGAAATGCATGACTTTTGCAATTAAAATAGATCACTTATCAATGAAGGAAATTAAGAGGTTTGGCTGCGTAAACAATGAACTTAGGTCCAAAAACTTGGTGGAGACTGAAACGTAAAGCTAGGGGGCATGGTTCCGTAAAAATTCAATTTCATATTTTTTGCTAATGAATTACGCATCCATTCAGGATAGGCTGACCATTAGTATTTACGAACCGAAATAAACGATAAAATTGACAGTTTAAGTCCAGTTTTTTTTCAATTTTCAACAAAAAATCCACTTTAACCGTATCCTACGCTAACTGAACAGCCTCTTTCAGCTAACGTTGGGCCATTGAGTGTATCAAGTTCAATGGTCGTATCTGGATGCAAGATGCAACTCATGCACCGACGCATATAGACAGCAAAAAGTCGAAACACTAAAATGAAGGATACTTCGCGCTGAATAACTGAAATAAAGGGATCTTCTTTAACTGCATTAAAATTCGTAAAGGAAAGGGGTCCCAAATGAAGGATATCCGTTTTATAATAATGGATGCATGGTCAGGCTAATTGAGGAAAACAAGTCCCACTCCAATGCGGAAATATTTGCTTTTTGAAAACTACAAAATTTTTAAAAAACTCTTTTTTAAGTTATTTTAAAAATAACTTTGATAAAATTTTATGAATATTAATTTACTGTCGTATTTCTGCTTTCTTTATCAGATAAACCCAACTAACTTCCTTAACCTTTTCCATTTACATCCCGTGTCCCATTAATAACAATAACTGGAGAACCCGGAAAACAAAATGTTTTCGATAAAACATTATTCAAATCATGCTATGAGCCAACAAAATAAGGTACAATGAGCCAAGCAATACATCGGGGACTAAAAGATTGCGGGGGACGGGTGAATACGGCAAGTTAAAACATATGAATTTTTTGAAACAAGTATTAATAGAGAACTAGAAGTAAATTAACCGAATGTGCTTCGCCTGTATTTGATCTTCGTAATCATGTTTTTCGTTTACGATTTTAGCGTGCCACAATTTACCCTCAGCAACAAGTGGTCAACCCTAGATGATGGATGCACGTCGCACACTTGTGCAGCTTAGGAAAACGTTGGGGGACTTCAAGTCCCCGCTCTTCAGTACAAGGTCACTCAGAACTAAACACATGGGTTGTGTGCGTATCATAATAATACGCAGTCCCACTGCCTGTGGAACTACTAACACGTTCTTTTGACACAATACACGCGAATTCACAGCATTTATATTTAAAATACTGACCACTTGTCCTAATAATTAGTTAAAGAAGTAAGAAGTTAACACGGATGAATGACAACAATTAAATCCGGGGTGAGTGCATTTAATAATCTAACCAATGTTAGTAATTTTGAAGGTAACGGCATGAACAACACTTGAAGGACTTGGACTTATTGTTTGCTTTTGATTAAGGGGCCTTGTATGTGCGTGTTACAAGTTACAAGTTAAAATATACGATTACAGGAAAGAGACTTAATTTAATGTATATTTAGTTGTTTTTTATTTCCATAGAGATAACCACGAAGAAGACAATCACGTGTCACCTAGGTCAATCAGTCCATGATATTATCATCGCAGTTGAAGGTTATCAGTCACATTTGTTTTCCTACAAATATTTTACCGAAATTGCACTGTCCAGAGCAAAATTGGAATGGATTCCGTCGTTCGGAGCATTGGGACTCAAACACCGACCGAGAAGCTAAGTTTTACCTTCCCCGACGTAACTACAGGTTAGAGCAAGTTTATCGAAATGACTTGGCAATCTTAATTCCACAAACTCGTATTGTAATCTATTCTATTATAAAGACTATACCCTATAGATACCCTACATAGAACTCCACCCTATTGCGTGAGCAAGCCAAAGGTTTTTACACCTCTTCTCTACAATTCCTTTTAGAATGCTAACTCTGTACTGAACACTTTGGTAATGTTGAAGTTTTGACGGATTAGAATATTCTCTGAATGAGTCATTGCCTCTGTTTTATCCATGTGTAAACATATGTTGGTGATACGATATGTGATAGGATATGACCTTAGTTGTCATTTGCGTTGTTTAGCTGGAAAGGGTATGTATTTCCGGATATCGTTTCACGGCGATTCGCCTTTGACTCTCACAGATATATTATACTTTTCTGCTGTTGCAGCGATCTCCGTTGGGTGTTACCCTCAAAATTTTTATTTCATATACGAACAGTCAGTCAGAAAGAGTAAACATTCCTCCTTGTTGACAATGCTTCGTCCTGTAGGCGCCGCCGCATATGACAGACTCTCGATATCATTCTCCCCAACCGGACGGTCGGAAACTTTGAGACCCTGTCACTCCGCACAGGTTCAGCTCCGTCAGTCAACCCTCCCAAAAAACACAGGGGAATGACTATTTGAGGAATTTTAAACAAGGCTTATAAATATGGGCATAAACTGTTACACATATGGTTTTCTAACGGGCAGTGATGGTGGCGGCGGCTCACTCTCCGATATGGAGAACCTTTTCTTGGATTATAAAGAACCGTTAAAATGTTCTCTCGCCTCTGCTACCATTCCTTTGCTCCAAGTGTGTACACGTCTGCCCTTTTATAAATTCAAAGCCCATCCTCATGCAGTTGTAAAAACGTTGACTGTTGGGAGCCATAAAGAGCCCCGTCTCGTCACCGCCTCATCGCGTCTGAATTTCAAGAATAATAATCATGCCAGTCTGAACCACACTTGAGGACGATATATGTTCTTGGCGATTTCTGCTTACACGCATGCACACACACACACACACACACACACATACGCACACATTCCGACTCGCACACTCATCAAGAAGACGCTCTTGCTCACCCTAACCCTTGGATTTGTAAACATGGGGATTCAGGGTGAGTAACAGAGTCAGCCAGGGTACAGCCAACATACTTTTTCATCCCTTCTTTAGTCTCTCTGTTAACAGATCCATTACATCCTCCTCCGACTAAGATCCTCAAAGTATACTTCCTTTTTCCTCTATGTGAACAGCTGTACATTTTTTAATGATCCCTATATAGGGTTCAATCCAGACTGCGGAACGGCCAAACATTTCTCCACTATGTTCAGCCCCGGACTGGACTGCGCCGAGGAAGTGGGGAAGCTCCTTCGCGCCATTGCAGACGATTTTGCCCGAGTGAAAACCCGTAACGGTGGTGCTGGTGAACAGTCATCCACCGAGGGTGGCACTACCCCATCCCCATCCTGGCTCAAACACCCTCGGAATTCCTGTTTGCGAGCTTAACCTTTCCTTCCCACATCTGACTTTGACCTTTAGACTCTCTCAAGTGGATCAATCATACGCAATCATGTTAATGTGTGAATTTTTAAAGAATGCAATCATCCATGGGACGATCTATTGTTCCTCATCATTATGTCTTTTTATGAAATTATTTGTAACATATTGTACAGAGAGTAGTATGTGTATGTTTAAACGTTTGACAATAAACAAGCATATGCATCATCCATGGAACAGCCCTTTTTTCATATTCAACTTAACTCACATTCTCTCGGAAAGAACGAAACAAGAGCTTTGTTGTGCGTAATTACCGTGAACGAGAACATGGGAATAGATGAGAGCGCATGAGCATCTAGATGAATCCTGTGGAGTTAGTTAGTGTTGCTATACGTTCCTCCGCAAGGGATTCACGGGACGGGTGTGAGGCGGGGGTTGGACAAGAAGGGACAAGTCATATAAGAGCGATTAAAACTGAATTTAGATGAGTAGAGGAAGAGTCTGTGCATAACTTGGGAGGTAAGTTCAGCATTCATGCTAATCATGATGAAGATGAAGAGCAGGTGCGGTGGGTACAGAATGTAGGTAAGAATTTCAGGAAGGATCTCACTCAATGAAGGAACGCAGGATCAGGTACTACCACGACTACCTTTTACTACCATTACTACTACTACTACCACCACTCTGCTGAGAACTTTCAACGGCTACTCCGACCCCGCGCTGAAGAGCCTTGTTGCGAATATTTGATTCAGAGAGACTTTGGCCTTGGATGTTATTCAAGAAGATGATGCCGTCGGTCGGTCGGACGGGCAGGAGGGGACGAGGGTTGGAAAATATTCGAGAGAAGTAGAAGATGAAGAAGAAGAAGATGATGATGATGATTGTGAAGAAGAAGATGAGGACCAAGGAGGGAGTCAGAGGAGTGAAGAAGAATATACAAGAGCACATAGTGAGGAGGCTGGGTAGGAGAGAAGGGTGGAATACGGGGAGGGTTGGTTCTCTCTCTCTATTATTTTGCTCAGAGGAAGATTCTCAGGGTTGATGCTCCACGAGATGTGTGTGCATATGTGTGAGTGATTGTGTGTGAGTGTGTGTGTGTGACGACCGTGTGGCGCATGAGTCCTGTGAGTCGTCGTACGTTGAGAGAGCTACTGGCTTTAATTCATGAGTATAACCAGTTGATCGCGCTGCACAGTCCAGTAACAATGTCCCGTACGCGTCAAAAAGACAGAGGATTCTCAGTGTATTTATTATTAAATGAATTATTTTGTTAATTTGTATTTATTCCCTCTGTCATCACTTCCCCTTCTTCGGCTGGATCCACGTGGAGCGGATGTTGAAAGGTGAGTGAGTGGTTGTGCGTGTGTGTGTCTGTCTGTCTGTCTTTGTCCGTGTTGAAATCGGTATTACTCAACTGTCAGACTCGCGGATTTTGCTGGGTTGAGCCCAATACGCTGCTGTCGTGCTGTGGATTTCAGTGTGTCCAACTCTCGGCTGGATCTCCCATGTGTACAATCTGTCAAAGTGTGTGGGCATGAGGCCGTTGTAAATATTATGAAATTGTAAAAATCAATAAACTCAAAGTCTCAAAAAAGTTGTTGGTGTGCCGGTATGTGGGGAATACTTTTGGATGCAAGTTATTGAGACATCGGATCTCTTTCGGAAGCGGTGTGCGGGATTCCTTGGCTCAACGTACTCGCGGATTCCGCTACGGACGGTGGTGTTGTATTTTAAACGTGGGATACCCGGGAAATAAATGTTTTCAAGTCGTTTCACCTTGCCGTGGTGGACGCGGCTGGTGGCGGTGCGGTGACGACGGTTTCAGAGCTCATTTTTTGGCCTCTTTAGCGGTGGTGGCTACACGGTCGTGCCGGCTACTCACTATGCGTGTGCTGTCTGCTCGTCTCCCTCTGTGTTGAAAGTAAAATCGTGCTGGTTCCTCTCTCTCTGGCTCTTTTTCTCTCTCTCTCTCGCTCTTCTTGGCCGTGGCAAAGAACTCGAGGATCAGCTTACGTGAAGATCTGTGGTTGATAGGGCGTTTCTGCGCAATCCGCCGCCGCTGTGAGTATTCCGTTACAGCGTTTCTTCCACTCATACACACAGAGAGAGGAATTCAACGGTTGGGACGACTTACTTTTATACTTGTTCGACTTACTGCGGGATCACACTCTCACAGGTTTCCGTTTCCCTAATCAGTAGGGCTCGCTCACAGCTTCTCATGCCCATTATTTTATTTCTCTGACAAGCCCGTTCCACTCCAGCAGTTCCAGTCGTTAAATTAGCCCTGATTGTATCATGTCATTTTTTTCCTTTAATTTTTTTTGGGGGGCGGGGGCGGGGGAGAGCAGAGTCTGAGGAATTGCTTTCCCTGCTTTTGCGTCGGATGAATGTATTCCTGCTAGGCAGAAGGAGAGTCGGAAAAGGGGATTCTTTTGCTGGGTTCATCGGGGTGCGACGCAGTTATACTGCTGAATATAGAAGAGCCAAGGGGAAAATCAGGTCGGTCGGACGGACCTTGTTCGGCTTCCGTGTTCGTCTGTATATATGTGTGTACACACATGGACGAATTTGCACAGTGTTAATGGTGTTGGTGAGCATTATGGAAAGAGGAGCTTAATTATAGAGTTGTTTTACGGTAACTCAAGATGCAGGTTGTTATATCTTGCCCTGTCTCCTCACTGTATGTTTGGTAGCATTCTGGGCTGTCATTCCATATGCAGTGAAGTTGTCAGTGCATGTGTGTATGTGTGTGTGTGTGTCTGTGTCTGTGTATTTGTGTGGACATAAGCATTATTGCGTACATTCTTTATAACGAGGAGGACAGGTTTAACGCTGTGAGTTCGAGATGAATGTTACACGAGCAGTGCTGCTTGCGGCTGCTGGTACTATAGCTCTGTTTTAGAGCTGGAAAAGACTGACTGAGTCAGGAGGCGAATTAGATCGGTACACTTCCCACTATGGCTTTTATTCTCCTTAACTTTTTTTCTGTTCCACTCACAGGATGATTATTATATACGTATAGATATATTTTACCTAGAGCTCCTGAACGTGCTTTAGCAGCCCTCGTACTGTAGCCGGCATGCAGTGCAGTGGAGGTAGAGTCAGTTAAGTCAAGTCAAGGTTATTAGACCTCTCGATGCTCGTGGAGTATTGTGTGCATGTGTGTGTGTGTGTGTGTGTGTGTGTGTGTGTGTGTGTGTGTGTGTGTGTGTGTGTGTGTGTGTGTGTGTGTGTGT
>WJFA01002227.1:0-16953 GCA_009870155.1 Pseudobourletiella spinata | reverse complement strand
AAATCAGATCAGATTCGGATTGGCCAGTTTTTATCTGCCATTTTTCAGATCAGATCGGATTCAGATCAGATAATTGAATTATCTGATCTGTTCCGACCCTTACCTACAACAGCGCCTACAACTACTCACCTGAACCCTCCGCCGTGGATTCGCGATACTGTTTCCGTAACCTGGCTATCAAATTAGTAGCTGAACAGCCGTAGACTTGTTTAGTATTGCACTTGGCCAGCAAGGCTTTCTCCTCTTCTACGGCTTTGCAGCTCGCGGATGCGCTGTCAGGGCAGAGCTGAAGGAACTCACGGTAGATCTGCTCGAGGAACTTCTGGCGTATTACTGAAGGAACTTTGCTTCTTAAATCTGGAACAATTTTGGGTGGTGGAGCCGCTGTACTGCTATCATTCTGAGAGATTAAAAAACAAGAGGAATACCAAGTCATTTCATAACGCAATGAAAGGGAAAAAAACTCTTGTGCATTATCTTTCAGTGCTCACCGTTTTCGGCATGTGTGCCTTCCGTTGTTCACCCTTAGGAACTGTTTGACTCAACGTGATGGAAGATAAGTTTCCGTTGGACCGTTGGGACGATGAGGTCACCGGTTTAGAGTCGCTACCACTTCCCGATGTTGCCGAGTCCGGCCGGGGTAGTGGCTTAACTAGTGCAGTGGCATTTGACACGTGAGCAATACGGCGTTTACCGAATGCACTGGCCGCTCCCGCTGGGGAAAGCGCCTTCGGAGGTGAGGCGATGGGCGGAGTGGGTGGAGGTGAGGTAGTACTGGTGTCCTGAACGGACTGCATTCGCCTAATGAGTTGCTCCTTCACGGATTCTTTTCTCCTGGGGGGTGGAAACGTCTCCACGGCTGTCTTTACCGCTCCGGCATGAGCCACCCGCTTTTTACCAAAGCTCGGAGTCTCCGAGCAGGGGTCAGGTTGTTGTTGACTCTTGGGTTCAGGCAAAGTCTCAAGCTTGACGGATTCCACCCCACTGTCATCACTTTTGTAATCCTGAAACATTTTGTAACACTCTAATGCTATCTGGTCAGGATCATCTTCCTCATCAGAGGGATATAGGAAATCATCAGGTAAGTCCGCGTCTTCATCGATACTCAGAGTCATCACAGATTTATCATCTATCATGCTCACTCCGGATGATTCGGATTTTTCCACTTCCGAGTTGCACGACGAGGTACGATCTCTCTTGACTTTGACGGAACTTTCGTCGCTCGAAACTTTATCTTTGTGATTCGATGGGGATTTCAAGTGGGAGTTTGTTGACGAGGTTTTACTACTACTGGCTTCCTGAGACCTTTTTGAAGAATGAGAGTCCTTATTTTTACTACTCGACGACGAGGTTGAGCTGGAACGGTGAGAACTCCGATGAGTTGAATGGGAGTGGCGGGAGTCTTTATGACGCTTGTGTTTCGAGCTATGCTTTCTATGATGACCATTTTTGCTTGCACTTTTGCTCTTTTCACTGTCGCTCGTACTGTGACCCGACTTCAACTTCTGCGTATCGCTCTCCCCACTTCCCGCCTTAGTCTTCTCCACGCCTCCTTTAGCATTAGGACTGTTCTGGGAAGCGTTGGGAATATCACCTCCTGATTCTTTTTCACTTTTTGAAGACACGGAGTTGGACAAGTCATCAACTTTGGCTCGTTTCGATGAGGTAGCGGAGGTATCTTCGAGGACATCAAGCGCACGTTTTAATGCTGATCGGGAACTACTAATGCTCTTTTCAGGACTGCCGATCGATCCAGACGCCGTGGTCGCGGTCACAATGCTGCTGAGTATGTCTTCGTCGACTTTCGGCTTGGGTTCGCACACTGCAGTGTGTACTGCCGTATTCCCCAGTACTAACTGTTTATCGGTATGGCTTTTGAGATGGGACGGTGGATTTGAATCCGATTTCCGCCGCTCTTTACTTTTTACGGCATCTCCACTACCTGCTGGATATTAAGAAGCCATTAAAAATTTCCAATGGAACTACAGGCGTCTCTGCTGGAGACTATGACAACATTTCAGAAGAACTCCCCGCTCACCAATCTCTTTATCTGAATCCACGTTCTCGTCTGCTTCTACACTGGAAGATTCTCTTCTGGCTGCCTCCACATCTGTTCGTAAAAGTGAAGAAATTGTAAACTAAATTTTATACATATACCTCTTGAGTTTGATACCTACCTGATCGACAGTGCCGGAAACAGCAATGTGGTCTATCGCAGAGACCGACCACATAGTACGGGCACGGACAGACACGGAACATTCCTAACGTCGGCAACATCTTGGCGGTTTACATCCAAGTGTTCCTAATATGTAAAACAGAATTTAGTCCTTTAGTTGCAATTAGAATAATATGAGACTGTGTGGACTGCATGACGGGAATGCATTCAAATATCAGCCGCACCCCGAAAAACTATTAATTGCAAACTCTTGTCTCAATACAATATTAGTTCACCCATGGTTTACATCTCCGTCTATCCTATGCTTCTAATCTCGGGCTGAACAGGTTCGTTACATAAACGAAGAATACCTAAGACGTACCACGCTGGACTTTAGTACGGATCCAAAAGAGCATAAAAGACATTTATCCCCTCAGCAACATCATGAAAGCTACAGCCGTAACTTCTCACAATAGTATACGACATCCCCACGATAAATCAGCGTAAATTACAATTGACTAAAAGCTACAGAATAACTATACGTCTCCCTAATTCTCCAACCTTGACTACATTTCTTGATTCTCCACCAACCAACCAAAGGTTACACCAGGCAACGTGAGAAAAGCAAGTGTAGCGTAGATGCTGCCTAACTTGCTAGCTATACAACTTGTTGCAGGTGAAATGTAGTAGTAGAAATGCGTGCACATGCACTGAAGCCTGTGACATCTACTATTGTGGTGACATAAAATAAATTTCAGCTCAACGAGATCCTCCAAATCAATTGCCGTGCTGGATTCACTGGATTTCATTTCAGCAAGTTGAAACCCTACTATAACGACGCTATAAACTAATGAAATGAGATATTATTATTCATCTTCAGGGTACTAAACACATCTCACATTTCTAGTCAGCTCTGTACAGCACACTTTCCAGCGTGACTTGTTCAAAGTTCGCAGTCTCTGTTAAATACAACATTAATATAACTTCTCTATGAGACTGATACGCGGCACAAACCACACTTCTTTCGGGTTCCAGTTTCCAACAAATTATTTACCAGTCAACGGGTATGAGATCGTAATCCGAAGATTACTTCAGCACCTATAACACAACGAAATTAACAGAGGGATTCATGTCAAAAGTGCTGCATGATCTTACAGGGTCAGTATTTCTTGGAAGCTGAGTCAAAAACACCTATTTTCGTCCAGGTATAGCACCGGTAGGAAAACTTTAAGTGTTCTAGACACTGAACCCCCGTGAACTATACACGACCATGTGACTTTACCTCCTTTATTCCTTTGAGCCAGGCACTACGACGAGGTATAGAAATTCCACTGGCATACAGCAATGAGAGAATCAGTGTACCCACCACCGCACTAGATGAAAATTATGTGGCTACACATCACATATAGCCTGCCTAGACCAATAATAAAGACATCTCCATCCAACAGAATTCCAGTCGTAGTATACACAGAGGAACCCACGTCAGCTGCCTCAAGGCTCCTGTATTGTTTTGATAAGTCCATTTGATTAAATGACAAGAATAAAGGGCTTGCTAATTACTGTTTTTTACATAATTTTAATAATAATTATGAGAAGTCAAAGAAGGATGGATGAATTTATGCGGATTACTATTGCGAAGAAACCATTTCCTGCCCTTCTTGAGGAGGCATTCAACTTTTCCACGGAGAACTAAATGATGAGCCTCCTGTGTCAGACGGACTTGAATGAAAACATAGCCGCACATGCGCCTTGAGGGAGCTGCACTCGTGTGAGTAAAGAGCGGTAAATTTCAAATTCTACAAGCCAAAGTGGAGGCGAGGGCAGAGGTACGGCATTTATAAATTGACCCTGTTGGTCCTCTTGTCAAGGTTAACGAGGGTAAGGGGATTTAAATTTTCTCAAGGTATATTTATGGTGTGGTAAACACGGATATTTTGAATTTCTGGTGTCCATTTTATTACCGGGAGAACTGACTGATTAATAATTAAGCATCTTTGCGTGATCCACCACCACGTGGACAATGTGGACGTATATACTATAGTATAGACGCAGACTTGTAGTGTACATAACGGATTTGTACGGTGTTTCAAAGCCCAGGAGGGAAACGTGCACATGTACATACAGTTTGCGCCGTAATTCTGTATTACGTGTTGGTGAAATATTTGCGAGTGTATAGATTAATAGTTGACTTTGGTGGCGTTCTGGATTTGAATGTTTATTCCGTGGCTGTATTTTGATAGAAGATGACGGAATCCATGGACGTATCGACGGCAGGAGACGATGAAGTATCGCAGCTCAGTTATGAAGAGCGAGCCAAACGAGCCACTATTATTTCGAAACCCATGGCATCCAAAAAGTTAGCTAAGAAATTAACCAAGCTTATCAAAAAAGGTATGTGATTTCCTGAGGCGTAAATTTTAATCCTGTATAATGGTGGTTCATGAGATTCAAGTGAAGAGATTTCCATGTTTTTTTCTTGATGTTCATTTTGTAGCACACAAACATAAGGATCATCTCCGAAGCGGATTGAAACTTGTCCAGTCGAAAATCAAGAAGGGTGAGAGGGGGTAAGTGAACGGTTATGCGTGCTTCAAATGAAATTATATTTATTTGGTTGGTTCATTTCAATTTTTCTGCACAGGCTTGTTGTGATTGCCGGAAGTGTTACTCCTATCGATGTGGTATGCCACATGCCAGCAGTTTGTGAAAACAACGATATCCCTTACGTCTTCGTTCCCACTGGCAGAGAATTAGGATTGGCCATGGGAGTGAAGCGGTGCACCCTGATCGTATTGATTCGGAGGCACGAAGACTATGACACACTTTATGATGAGTGCTTCGAGGAAGTTAAGCACTTACCTCCCGTTATTCCCGCAGACTAATACTGTTGCTAAGTACGTTTTGTACCAAGTACAAAATATTATTTTTTACTTAGTGGGCATTTTCTTGTCCTCGCCTGTATCACATTTTACAGAATAAATCCACTGTAACCTTATGATCCACTTCTGTCATCTAAAGTTGTTGCATACGTCTGTGCTTCTTCGTCCAAGGTTGTTCAGTTATTGTGGCATGTATGTGGATGCAGCGGAATTCTGTCAAGGATTTAATACCAAGTATTTATAACAATCTTTATTGCTCCCATATTTTAAGTGACGCGCCATTTCTCGAAAACCAAATATTTCGTTATTGCAAATACCAACACATTATTCAAACACCCCCATAATAATTGAACAGCAATAACTTGACGGCTACGAAAAATAAGATTATTGGGAAGTGGAGGTGGGAAACTATCAGTAGCACGGGGGCTAATTTGGTAATAGTAGGAATAGACCTACAAAGTGAATCACAAACAACAAGGTTCACAATAATGGTGAGGACGGCAAGGCACAATTCCAATCTGACTTTCCTTGATCAATGGTATTACTATTACTACGTATCCAGCTATACCCACACACGATGAACACGCCTCAGTTTGACCATGGAAATAACACGGAACAACTCCACACCATTAGTGATACAAACAATACACTGGAATCAATAATAAAACGGCTTCACTTTTATAACAAGTGCAGGAACATGGAATATGGGCTTTTATAAACAATTAAGCGATTATGATTTTTTCTGGAAATAATAGGTACACAAAAATGTTAGGATGTCTTATCAGAGAAGAAAATGCAGGGCAATTAAATCTGCCGTGGCTGAGAAAGTGAGTATCGACGTCGCAAACACAATATAATAACTGTGGTAATGTGATGAAAGCGGGACGGCTACAATTTGACTACTCAGTACGTGTCCACGTCCACCGCTTCTTTATAACAGTACACGATACATGAATTTGGAACAAAAAATTCCGTATTAAAGTTAGCACTTCGAATATGAGATATATATTTGTATCATTATTTTGGCGGCAACCAGTAAATATTCCTGCCTGTTGTGGTAAAATAAACAGCTGCCTCATGATTCATGATATGTGTCACAACTGGATGATATAACATTCACATCATCCCATACAGTTTGATGTGAAGCTACGAAAAAGGGATAGTAGAAACCGCATCATCATAATATATAGCTCGTATACCGATCGAATGAAAACAAGCATTGGAAAACTAACAAGCTTCCCCGACCGGAAGGAAAACATAGTTAACGGAGTGCTTCCGCATTTGTTGAGTGGGCTATATAGTATCTGCACAGTTAAAATACACATGCTTGTACATCCATAAACTACAAATTTGTGTAATTAATTACAACATATCCACGATAATATCACTGCATTTCTTGTGACAAACATTAACCTGGTCATGCTGGCCACGTAAATACTTTAAACACGTACTTATCTTTTATGCATTTGCCTCAACGCTCGTTCTCGAGTGTACTCCCTACTTCCCAAGATTATTAAAGCACACATATTCTTTCATAATCTTGCTACCCCCTACATAATTAGCTTTTTGGCTGTATCCTTTCCGGGATAACTTCAACTGGCTGGCTTACATATGCGTCAAAAAATGATACATTCAAAGGCAAAAGACGCCGCTCGAAGGAAGGACTATAATTAAATACGTCATATTAGCTAACGAGTTTTAAACTCTTGCGAGTAGACAGTAATAAGAGTACCGTATCGTTTTTTGAAAAAACTATCGTTAAAATTTGCTACATAATATCCACGCAATATTAGATCCTATTTATACATATCAATGCCATAAATATTATAATCTCTCCAAAGAATAATAAAAGCTGCTCTACTCACAACCGCATATGTAACCATGTTTTACACTGCGAACCAATGGAATACATACGGGAAGCACGTTATACTGACATTGAGTGATTGGGGTTCGTGACATACAGCCTCTCTCTTTAGGCACTGTGCACAAACGTAGATATAAGTATATAGTGAAGGAAACTGAAGTCTGAGTCTGATGTTCGAACGAACTATCAGTTGGCTGCACTAGTACTGACACTAGTCCTCAGGGAAAATTTGAGTAAAAGTCTGCGATATCATCTCACCAAAAAAAACTTTCGGTCGGTGAAGACAATGTAAAGCATAATGCACCTGTGCTTCGGACGAATAAGAAAAGCCCACACACTCTCCTCATTCCTCGTTTTTCACATCGATATCATCCCACGAGAAGTGGTGACCCTTTTCCTCACCCAAATAATTATAGTGATCACTAAATTCTCCATCAAGAGCTTTTAATTCGGAGAAACGAGAGTGCAGCAACTTCTGGGCAAAGGCGTACAAGTCTAAATCCAGTATGTTGACCTTATTTACAAAGTCAAGCTCCTCCCGTGTCATAGTTTCCATTGTAGCCTTGGAATATGTGTCTTCGTTCTGGGTGAAGGGAATGCGAAAGCGAACTTTGAACGTCTCTTCGAAGACATACTGAGAAATCTGTAACGTTGGAAGGAGCACGGCTTGAGATCAAATCGATAAAATGCAATGAACAATGTAAAAACTGATAAAGAATAACAACCCGTGATGTTAAAGACCTAAATCATCAAAATTTAAAAATTCTCACTTTCTGATTTTCCGTAAGTCCCACGAACGCCATTGACTCCAAATTTCTCTTTGCTGAGGCCAGTAGAACCCGATTCCTTTCTGTCTCCGTCAAGTGACTTCTGAAATTTTGAAACAATCAAATGAGCCTACCCGTGGACCATAAAATATAATGACACTGCTCTCCATTTCGACGTCTACAGCAAAGCAATTAGTTTGACTTACTTATTATAGCAACCCACTAGAGAGAGGTCAGCAAGCATCCGAGTTTGTCGATTGAAAGCGAGATTATGTGGACAGTTTAGAAATTCATCTAGCGTCACGCCTGTCCAACTCCGTCCCTTGTAGCAATTTCCGAGTTCCTGAAAAATGCAAACCATACAGTCAATCAACACAAATTACACAAACCTTCCGAAAAAATCTGCAGCTCCCTGCAAATACGGAACATATCTAGAATTTGAAGCACATTTCAAGCACTCACGAACCTCTGCAGTAGCAAGCCTTCCTCCGCAAAAATGCCTTGATGACTTCCATGTTGCACCACGTTTGACGTGCTGAAACTCCGACAGAAACCGATGTATTGGATCCCGTATCATTGTCACATAGAAATACCTATTCATAAGCACAAATACTAAATTAAGAGCAGCCCTCATCGCACCCTAATAAAATTACAAAAACAACCGAACAATCACAAGACTTGCTTTCGTTTTGTGGTGCGCCCATGAATCTTATCAAATTCAGCATTCACACAACTGGTTAGTTCTGTCCAGTCTGCATGAAGACCACAGGCCCAGCCTGTGGAGAATCTGCTGAAGAGCCAAGGCTCTGAATTTCCATTGGCTGCATCCGTCGAGTTATCGAAAGGATCTAGAAGGAAAGTAATATGAGAAAGGTAAATTTACGAAGGAGTTTAAAAAAGATTGTTCGGATTGTTGCCAAATGCAGTGCTTACTAGATTTGTCGTTCCTACTATTAGGTCGCGGGCATTTACACCTTTTGCGGCGCTTTCCGCAGACACAAGGCTGATCAATCTGAAGATCTTGTACGATATGTTTTTCGAAAGACGTCCCACCCGTTTTCTGAATATGTAGAATTACCAGAACATCAGAACCACTCGCATTGAAGGAGATGTTGTGGTGCCGGATGTCACGGTACGATACTAGTCCCGGAACCCATGTCACTTCCGAGCGTAGAACTGGCCGGGCCCGCTGATTGAGATTCACAGTTCGCACTGGCGAAGATCCCATACTTCTCCATGTTTCGTGAGGTGAAAAGGAGTTTTGAACACTCTGGAGATTGTGCCATGGCAGCAAATACAGAATGGGGAGGAAGAACAAGAACAATATGACTATCTTTTGATTTAAGCGAGTGCAGCACAAGTAATGCCTCGTCCCGTTTTTCCCGTCATCGTATTGGTCTCTCATTGTCAATACGCTTCATCGTGTACCTACAGGGATCAGACGAAACAAATTATTTTCACACTAATGCCGAAAATACGGCGCAGGCATGGAGTTTCCTCACTAATAAATAATTATAAAAACTACGTAAGCGAACGATCACTGCTTGCAAAGTTAAAATTCTGTACATTTTCCACACGTTGAACTAGTGAGGATTCCCACTCAAACTACGTACAGATGGATCAAAAGTGGGAAAATTGGTAAGTGAATCGATCAAACAAAAAAACTCAGGAATGTACATGTTCAAAATGCTACATTTCCCCACAGTTTTAGCATATTTATTTACTTCCCCTAGTGACGCAAACTATTACCTCAAATCCTACATAGAATAATAATTTGATATTTCTTCTGAGTTGATGACATCACTTTTCGGGAAGGGCTTGCTCCAAGATGATGACACCGTTTGGAAACTCTGACTTTAGGCAATTAGGCTTTCACCACATCAATATCTTGCAGCTGTCCTCACAGGCAAGGGTGAACAAGTTCCATGCACAGATTTCGTGCTCCCGAAGTTTGCAAAAGTTCACGGGAGCGGCTCGTCATCTTCCACTTGTCAACAGAGGACTGTATTTGATGACTGCATGAGAATGTATAAAAAAGACTGCTTAATTTCTGTAAAGTTTGAGGTAACTTATCCACACGCTGGAGGATGAAGACTCCCACAGGTTGAAAAACAACCGCCAGTTTCCACACGGTATTCCTATTACTCGTACTTTCTATGCAAACATCACATAGCACAACCATGAGATGTGTAGTGAGCGCGCAGCTCAAGTTGTCATTGAGAAATGTTGAGTGCAATCGAAAGAACTGCTCGCCGTGGTATAAAATAGGATATTACGTGAGTGCATTCTATAAGATAGCGAGGAGTAGTAAATAGGTCCCCGTTCCCAGTCCGTAGCAACACCTTGATCAGATCAACAGTAGTGTTTTCAAGATTCAGGCTCCATCTAATATATACGGCTAATAGTTTTGTGAAGTTGGACAAAATGATGTACGAAAGTAGTGTGAGCGCAGCCTAGCCGCGGTAACACGCCCTGAGAATGATACACAAATGTTTCTCATAAGTCATTAAAGTGAAGGGTCGGATAATGTATTCAAATGACATTTTTTTGTAGTACTACATCGCAGTGTAAATAAAGGTTACTCCTAATCATAGTCTGCCCCAGTCATTCTTCTCATTATTTGCTGTAGTGGACACAAAAAATGCAAGCCAAGTCTTTTATGACCTTGTGCCGTGGCTATTTGAGTTAGAAGTCTGTTGGGTAGGCCATGCAATCTGGACTGTGGAAGAGCGTTCTCTGCGTTGGCTGACAGTGTGCACTCCCTCACGGAGTTTTTCCCACTAGAACGCAGTAAAACACCTAATAGATCTCAATAGCAGGGTCAGTCAGGTGGCAACGACGGAAAGACGCGGGGTTTACAGGACATATTCCCTACCATATGCTAAACCTAAAGGCATTATTTTCCTCTTCGCAAGCCGAAAAACGTCTGAAAGTTTTTCGCAAAATAAGGCCCATTTCAGGAGGGCGTATTTTTGTAAACGTTGAAATTCGAAATTAGTCAAAAGTTATAGGAGGTCAAAGTCGCCTCAGAAACTCGTTTTGCATCACATTTTTCACATCACAAATTTAACATGGGAGGTAGCTTAGAAGTCATCAGACTCGATCGAAATCTGGTAGCATGGGTCAAACCAAACAATGTTTGAATGCGGCACATTTTTCTGGATCATATCCTGTATGATCCGGATTTCCCATATGAATTTTTATGTACCAGAGGACATCCCTTTAGTGTTTTTCACTGGTGTTCACTTGTTTTATCACGATGACAAACTGCTATCAAAGCTCTTGTAAGTGTATTTAATGATCACATACTGAAAAACCTTATTTCCGCGCTTGATTTTCCAAAAAATGTTTTAAACTGCTTTCATAACCAACTGAAGCACTCACGAGAAACACCTACGGCATGTTTACGGAATAATAGAACGGCATACATGTATACTATCGTTTTCGGCATTGTCTGAAACATTGGAAAGCGCCTAAGTTTCTTGCGCATGGCGGGGTTTACTCCCGAAAAAAAATTAAAATAGTTTTCGCGAAATCCTTAATGGAATTTTTCTTGTGGGATTTAAAGTGAAATTTTTTTCTTTTCCAATGTAAACACTAAAAATTGTGTAGAAATTGTATAAACAAAGCAATTTTATCTTCTTTGAGCAATACACACTAGTTTCCACAAAAAAGTTATTTTGCTTGACTCAATAACACATGTCATGATTTTTTGAAATTTTGCAAAGGGGCCACTGGAAAACAAAAAATTCCCATGGTAAATCCCATAAGAAAAATTCCATTTTTGATTTCACGATAGTATAGCTTGAAATTTGTTTTCGGGACTAAACCAAGCCATGCGCAAGAAACTGTGGCACTTTCCTGTTTCAGACAGTGCTGAAAACGATGGTGTACATGCCCGTTCAAGTGTCCCGTCAACGGGCCGTGGGTATTTGTCGTCAGAATAACATACTTACATGCCCATGCTCATAATTCAATAGTTGGTTTCTGCAGGTGCAGAGCAGGATGGAAGTTTCGAACTCTTTAGGATCCAATTAAATGGAGCCGAGTCGATCCGTCGACCGTAGACACCTGACTGACAACTGACCCTCCTATTTAGTCATGGCTGAGGCTTCAATGTAAGCGAATCCGGTATAATAGATATGGTTTTAAATAATTTCTAGATCAGGGGAAAATTTTGATCTGGAGAACCAGATCAGATCTAGATGAGATCACAGATCAGCCAAAAAAGTTGATCTACGGCATTGGCCACCTGCCGTCGCTTGTACGATCACGGGCCGATATCATGCGCCAAATAGATATTGTCCATACAGAATACGAAACGCTGTGGCGACGTGGTCATAATCTTTGTGGATTGTGGATTACGGATTTTTTGAACGGCATTAAAAGGTGTGGATTACGGATTTTTGGATGACGTAATCCAGTGATCCATCCGTAATCCATAATCCGGAATGTGAATTTTTCACTGATCACTATCACTGATCGTAACCATAAAGAGTAGTAAAAATATCAGAATGTATTGCTCAAGTTTGGACAACTTTGCCTACATTTCAAAATCTTCCCTTATGTTTTACCTCTTTTCCTTGACTTCGATTGCAATTTAAAGTTAATGTCAGCTACAATCGCTTCCATAATACGCTTCAGCTGGATGCACAAGTAAAAGCGTACCTCAATGACACACACATTTACAGTATTACAGTTGAGTTCAGAAGGTCTTGTTATTAACTTGTCACTTAAGGGCTAATACAGTAAGGTCAAGTTTTTGGGTGATACAAAATTGCGATCCTAGGATAAACGCCGCCTGCAGCATCTTCCCGAGCATGAAGCAGAACTCGTGTTATTACATGAAGTTCCCGTTTGCTACAAGTAGCTCTACTGCATCGACGTATTAATTAACCTGTTACAGTTAATTATATTCACATCATTGTAAGTCAATCAATTTATACTGTATGGGCTCAAAAAAGTTATGAAAAAATATGTTTAACTTAAAATCTCACAGTTGTGTGTAAAATTCAGTATGGCAAGCATCCATTCATGTTATTGGGAAATTGCAATAGTATTTTACGTAGTTGAAAGCTCATACTTTGTACTTAAATCATTATTACACATTAAATGCATAGTGAAAACAATAACCGCGGGAGTAATCATTGCTCGAAAAAATTCGTAGAAAGTTCTCGTTTTCCATAGGCTACGCCTCTCAAGAGAAATTCACGTGGTGATCTATGGTTTACAACCAAATGGTAGTCCTTACAGGATCCATCTTGAGTCACGAGGAGCATAATAGACCCTTCACTTCATTATTCACGAATTTTCCAAAATTACGAAAACTTCGGCCTGATGGCAGGACGTTCTTGTCAATCGTTGCTACAATCCGCTGTTTTCCGTTCACGCCAGTGGATACAACTGAAAGTCCTGGGTTCAAAAAAATTATGGGAGTTTACAAAATGTCTAGGCCCTGATGATGGGCTACAAAATTTATCTTATTGTGGAGCAAACGGAATTAAATGAAGAGTGTTTACTATCTCTGACGTGGGTGTGCAAACTATGACTCAAAAACGGCTGCTGTGAGCAGAACGGCAGTTAGGACTTACGCATGTCCCCGAGTGGTCCCACCGTCGAAATCAATTCCTCCAGCTTTCGGCCCTCCAATGAAACTTTTTCAGTTGTGACGGGGAATGCAGTAGCCATGATCATTCCTGATCTCGTCGCCGTGGCCATGATTAGATTTCGCATTGCCGTAGGAACTAGCTGTATTGTGAAACATTTAAAGTGAGTACTCAGGTGCGCTGTTACCATGTTCTGCCTATGTTTGCTCATGGCGCTCTGAATGTCGTGGATCCGCTCCACTGTAGTCAGCCCTTTGATCTTCCAAGGTGTTTTGAGGGACACGCTACAAAGTCAAGAGAATTAAACGGTTTTAAAGGTCATGTGCATCCCTGAGAGAGCATGATCCGCTTGACTCACACATGATTCACTGTGCCACCGGGGTGATTGGGAAGGGGGTTTGGACTCCAGACATCAACACTATGAGGAACGTCTACTCCCTCCTCTTCTAGAGCACGATACAGAGCTGCCGCTGCAATGCCCAGAATAACAGCCGCATAACTGACGCGCAGCTGTCCCTTAATCACCTTTATCTCATCAACTAAGATGGGCGTACTGAAGCTGGATATCAAGTCAGGGGCGGTCCCCAATACTAATGGCACCTTCCAACGAATCCTGGGAGACAATTCCACGAGCTCCTCGATCATGCTATACGGCACTTTGAGGGCAGCGACTACTTTGACCCAAAATGGAATCTTGGGGAATTGCGGTGAGGGTAGCTCAAATTTCCTCTGGGTGAGCGCCCGAATGAGGGACACGAGGCCGTAGCCGTCTATGAGGGCATGATGATGGCGGAACACTATGACAGTAGCGCGATTCCTTGACTCTGTCGTGGGTCTGTAGTCGTGTACCAACATTATCTCCCAAGGACTTGAACCAGGCGGCCACGGTTTGGCCGTGAAAGGACCAAGGATCTCTTCCAGATCAGATGGGGTCCGCGGGCTGGGTAAGGTAAGTAGGCCCATGTCAGGTTCAAAATCTGCAATGTGCTTCTCAGTGGAGAATCCTCGCTCGGGCTTCCAGAAGGTGTGAAAGAGGTATTCCGTCCACGTGTCCCTTAGATGAGGGAACATGAGTCGGCCATTCGGCCTTCTGCATTCCACCACCCGGGTATGAAAGAGTTTGAGAAATTCGGTGCGCGAGATGTCTCGATCAAGGACTAGAAGGTGGACTAGATTTGTAGGATGATTCTCAGCGGGAATCCCCATGAATACTAGGCTTGTTCCTGTTACAATGGGACCAAGGTCCGGTCGAAACACTTTGGCAAGTAGTATTGCGGCTAGCAGGAGTGGGACCCACACAAGTATCGAGGGGATGCTCAGGACGTAGCCAACAGTGAGGAGTACTTTGAGGATCTGAAACAATACTTTACTGACGGATCTCGTAACCGTCGTCATGGTTTCTTGCCTGTGAGTCCGGAATTGAGCTATTAACTTGAAGCGTAAACTAGTGTCTTTGAAGATATATTGGAGCAGAAAACTGGGGCGTACAGGAATAATGCGGAAGGTTCGATGACAAACGCGATCGACCGGCTTTGTGGTACAGCAGATACTAATGCATTCTTGGCTTCGGATACGAGACGGTAAACATATCTCCAAAACTTATCAGCAGTCTGTCATCCCATCCAAGATATTCATCAAGGTCAGAGGTATAAGATCATGCTCCTCAGCACGACCTTATCATATCTTACTCATAAAATGTTGAATGAAGGAACTGGACTGGAAAAAGAGAAACAAACACGTGTCTCAGTATAGTATAGGATAAATACTAACTGTTAAATTTCGTATAATTATGGTGAAAGGAATTATGCTGACGAGTGAAGTATGGAGGCATGCACTACGTGTCTGAATATACGGACACAGTGTTGGACACATTGTGATTTGTGATAATGCCACTCGTGATTGGGAGTTCTTCGTAATATGATGGAAAGGGTTCAAATTGACTTAGTTTATCTAAATTCCTATGTATAACTTGGAGACCCAATTTTTGTAAGCTGGAGTTTCGTTTTTATCATTGTTCAAATACGAATCTGTCCCAGACTGTCTGCGTCTGCATGGCATATTGGGGTCTAACTAAGATTCCACGTTGGTAGAAAGGTGTTAAAAGAGAACTGTCGCTATTATAATTTCTGATGCACCTAGTGAAGGATCGTTCAGGTATCATAGATTTTAGATTTTTCGTTATTGCCTCTCTGAGGGACCATGGACGCATTCGTACTTCACATTTATAGTACCGCGGCGAATAGTGCATAACTTACAGACCCGTGGACCGATTTGAGTCATGTTCGTTTCAAAAGATAGAGAATTGAATTCTCTAGGATTCTTCCGCAGGTTTTTACCGTAACGGACACACTTCTGCCAAAATTTTGAAGGGAAATTAAACAATTTGGAAATTCGGAATTCATTTGAATTTCATATACAAATTTTCCAATCTTTGGTTTGAAATTTTGTGAAAACCATGATGTGTTTTACAAAACCCTCTGAAAACTGAATAGAGAACTTAATTCTGTATCTTTTAAAACAAATTTGACTCAAATTGGTTGAGGTGTTCGTGAGTTATGCGTTTCTCCCCGTCACAGCCTAAAAAAATTCATATTTCCCGCCAGAATGAACGGTCATTGGAACTACTTTGTGGAATGTCAATTATTCCATGATAAAGTCCTATTTTGGGAAAGATTCGAAAATGCATCACCATAATGCACAAACCATGTCGTTTTCGTATAAAATAACCCATAATAACTTCAATGATGTGTGGAGTACGGTGGTTGTATCAATGTTTACTGCGTCCGTTTCTCGAATATCCCATTTACTGAACTACACTGAGCGAAACTTGGACGAATAATTTACCGCATGGTCTGTTTACCGAACCGTCGCTTTTACTGACAGACAGATTCGGGTAAGCAGTTTAGTTACCTAGTATATCGAAACATCAGTTGACCGAACATTGACTCTCACAGTGCCAGTACGTAAACTTCTACCCGCCGGATGTCAGTTGTAAAGAAATATTGTATTTTGGTATGTGGTATGGTATGGTATCAAATATCAAGTTTATCATTCTCTCCTTACAAGGGCACTCCCCCAACTGTCACCTAAGGACAAATGGGTGACTATGCGCGATCGAGAGGTCCGCTAGGAAGATTAACAATGTGAAACTTCTAGATGTGGAAATTCAGATTTGGCTGTGAGTTACGCTCCCTCAAATGTTTCGTCTCCTGGGCACCAAAGGGCGGAGTACGTCTTCACTTCAAAATCCCATGTTAAATCCTAGTTTTTCATTTCGAGTCATTTTTGAAGAAATCGCAAAAATTGACTCCCCATTTGCTGTATGCGAGCAATATGCACTTTGATGAATGATAAAGTCAATATTTCACACTTATTGAACATTTCAAAAGCAAAATATGTTTTCTTCGCACATATGGGTTAAGCCACATTTGAATGAAAACTTCATAGTTTGCTTTTCGGCTCGGAATGCGCTGAAATGTTCAAAAAGTGTGAAATATTGACTATCATTCATCAAAGTACATACTGCTCGCACACAGCAAATGGGGAGTCAATTTTTGCGATTTCTTCAAAAATGACTCGAAATGAAAAACTGGGATTTTCTTATGGGATTTAACATGGGATTTTGAAGTGAAGACGTACTCCGCCCTTTGGTGCCCAGGAGACGAAACATTTGAGGGCCTGT